>JARJDX010039647.1:0-12665 GCA_030264735.1 Gymnusa sp. GC000175
CTCAATAGATTTTGAAATATTTGCAAAAAACCTAAAAACCTTACCAATAAACTACCACTTCCTATTTTTGGATTTTAGTCAAGTCACTGGGACCTCCCAATTTTTGTTAAAAGCTTAAATATGAATTTTCAGAACGATCAGTTTAGCCGTCTGGGCTGAAAAGAGGACACAGACAGACAGACACCACTTCCAAATCAACTTTTTCTGAATGAGGGAGGTCGAAAACGGATAATTCCGCAAAAATCTCGATTTTGAAAATTGTCGCGATTACTCTACTTTAATTTACTTTGTAAATGAAAGTAATGAAGCTTTTGAAATACTAATATACCGCCCTGCGCTACTTATCCCATGGACCCATCAAAGTACCAACGATGAAGTACTCCATCGAAAGAAAAATCAAAAGAGCTAATGACGACAATTAAAAAAAAAACTAGATACATATACCCCGTAATGAGGGGGACAGGTATGAGTTACTGAGACTAATTATAAAAGAAAAATCCAAGGAAAAAGATAATATGGAAAATGTCAAAATTCATGGTGGTTTGGATGCTCTTCAATTTAAACCTTTAGGGCTGCAGTACCAATATCACTGTTAACCAACCTTCACGAGGAGAAGAGGAGATGCCTTGATAAGAAGAGAATATATGTTATGGATTGAGTGATTACCCATAATTTACAATGCAAATTTACAAATTAAATTTCATTTAAAAACTCTAACCACTCACTAACACTAACCTAACTTTATTCAAAATATATTTTTTTTTTGTTTTTTAAAGAGTTTTGATACCAAAATCAAAACAATTGATTGTCCAATACCACAATTATTTATAAAACATTCCAGTGTCCTTAATAAAGTGCCAGGTTATTGTGAATAAAACCCAATTAATCAATATGTCAATAACATTTATAAAAAAAACTTCATAATTACATAATAATTTTGCAATCAAAAGAAATGTCCAACATCACAATGATTTGTAAAACAATTAACAGCACAGTATTTAAATTAAATAATTTAATATAAACAGAAAATATTGTTACATTAAAGTTGAGAAAATCCGATTAATAAGTACGTGACACTACACTTATGGAAATCTTAAAAGCATCTATTTATAACTCTCAATGGTAAAGGTATAAATTTTCCATTTTGTTTATTTTGTAAAAGACGAATCGGTAGAATGTGCGAAATTCCTCCTGCACGTAAGTGACTTAGAACCCAAACTGTAATCCGATTTTTCTTTGTTTTCAAATTACCGCATCTATCTTAAAATTTTATGTGTAATAAACTGGCTAACACATTAATATTTAATCATTAATCACTTTTTGTTAAAAATGATAAAAAAAAATGACAAACATCTACTCCCATGTCATGTATGATATGCTTTTATCGTTTTGGCACAGGAATGCAATATAAAAGAAAATATCTGATTACAATATTTAGCTTCTTTTAATCATAGACTAAATGCATACACGTAATACAATCCAGGAGTTATTTTTCTTCGGCGCACGCAAATTTTTATACCCAGGTTGCTTGCATGGATAAAATTAGGAATATGTAATTTCAAAAGTATATATTGATTTTCAACAAGTAAAACGTAAGCGTTTAATTAATTGGAATGCATAAAACACTTTAATAATCTACTCTGAAACCCTGTAGCGAATTATTTTAGCTTACTGAAGTCACCAATCGGAATCGCAGAACTGATTAATGGCAATAGCTACGAAATTAAATAAGGAGACACCACAAAAAAAATACCATATTTTGGTTATATAAACAGTTTTATTAAATATAAATAATACATTTTTATATTTATATAAATAGAACACAATCTAATATCTAAGGAATGCACTACTGATATTAAAAATGTGCGAATCTTTAGATGTCGTCCTTTAATGTTTAGAGAATCGACATGTAAGTCTGATCACTAGCAGCTAGAATAAATGCTATGGTGAGAAAATGAGGCACATTAAATACTGGAATGTGAAAAAATTAAAGAATGCAAAAAATATTATGGTGGATTCGAACCGCAACATCAAAAATTTTCACAGCAATTGAGAACTAACAAAATCTGATACGCCATCTGGTGGTGAAAACTGAACTGCGCGGAATAGTACCCGTCACTCACTGTGTTCATTGCACAATTTGTTGTATTGTCTTTAAATTAATAAATAATTAAAAGTATATAACAAAACAAAAACCTGTTTAACACCAAATGGATCTTTTTAATATTATTATTCTTAAAAGTCTTGGGTAATATCTTAGGCTCGTTAAGTTGACAAGTACTCTTTCAAGATCAGCTGTTTAAGCGAAAGTGCTGCCACCATCGGTAGTGTTAGTTCTCAATACACTGTCCCCACTCCTCAATCTGTCAACGTTGAGTTTCATGGCTAAAAGATTCTCTGGTCCGCAGTAGATAAGAAAACACAATCCATTTAAAATTGTAGCAATGGAAGTTACCAGCTTTACAAGCAGAGAAGAACATTTAACGAGATCTTTAGGAAACAAGTGCAAAAACTTGACAGTCTAAACTAAAAATAAAAAATATACTTTTACCGTAAATATAAAGATCTAATGAAGAGAAATATATTAAGTAGGAGCTAAAAAAGAATATGAAAAAGTTTTTAACAAATGAATAAGTTGAGAAAATATAGAGATATAATAAATACAAGTAGCATACAGGGCCTTATACGCAAATAAGAAGGTTTGTAAGAAGAAATTGATAAAGAAAATATCATCAGCCACATAACGATGCAAAAGGAAAGGTGGGTGGGGCATGTGTGGATGTCAGGATCGACGACAACTATAAAGTCAGTAAAGGAATGAAAACGGTAAAGCACGACCTAAAATAAGATGAATTGGCGAAGTAGAGAAAGACCCGAGGATAATGGAAATCCAAAATTGTAAAGAGGGATATGGAGATATGTGGTTGTAAGACTCAAGACTCAATAAACAAAATGAAATAAAAGAAGAAGAACAAGTAATCACCTTATAAATACGATCGAGTATGCGTAGGCTTTAAAGATGGAGCGTCCAAACCCCACAGGAAGTATAGAGTTATAAAGACTACATAGGTCTTCCTCTTAAACAAAAGACAAATGTCTGGACAACAATGCAGAGACTAAATATACAACAATACAATATCAAACATTAAAATCGAAAAATTAATACGCCAATTTGCAAAGAGATTAGATTAAAGCAGTGGTGTACTTTTTTCACTTCCTTGTTAACTTGGCGAGCAGGCGAAAAACGTAACTAAACAAATAACAGAAATAAACAAGGATATTATGACTGAAAACGTATAAAGCAAACACAAAAAACTAAAATAACAGAGACGGTAAGGTTGTACTAAAGGCCTCGTCGCCGAAATATACATACAAAGACACAAAATCTTAAAACAAATATGAGTTGCGGTGACGGTAAAAGGCTCTTAGCGTCAAAACAAAACACAACAAGTGTTAAATAAATAAAAAGGCTAATAATGACATTGATTGTATCATAGGCTCTCTCCGACAAAACAAGTACAAAAAATGGAGATGTGGTCACCACACGACTTTCATTTACTAATTTGAGATGTTTTTTGGGTTAACTGAAAAAATGATAACAAAATTTGTGTAAAATTTATTTTAACACACTTTTGTACTCCTATGTTTTTTTCATAAACTCAATAGATTTTGAAATATTTGCAAAAAACCTAACAACCTCACCAATAAACTACCATGGGTTTTAGCCAAAAGTCACTGGGACCACCTATTATTTGGTGAAAGCTTAAGATCAAAAATCACTTCATTGAACAAGCAAATTCGAAAACACATCATTCAACAAAATCTCTATTTCGAAAATTTTTATTATAATCTCTTCATTTACTTCGTGAATGAAAGTAAAAGTAAAGCCAAGAAAAGTTTTCTACCAAGATTTATGTTTTTGAGAAACAACATCACAAAGAAAACATTAATGAACCTTGAAATTAAAAACAAAACACGATTTTCGTTTACGAATTTTCTTAAAAAATCGAAACTACCACTTCTGGTTATTGGATGTTGGCCAAAAATCATTGGAATCTCCCAATTTTTGTTTTAAGTTGAATTTCCAGCTCTATAGAGAGGACGCATATAAAAATATTGACAGACGGACACCACTTCGAAAACTACTTTTTCTGAAAGAGAAAAGTCGAATACAGATATTTTCGCAAAAATGTGAATTTCGAAAATTTTATGATTACAATATGTACTTTCATTTACTTCGTAAAGGAAAGTTGAACTTTAAATTTTTCGTCTCACTACACTTAGATAAATTTATTCCAAAGATATATAAGTAGCTTAAAGTTGTGCACTTTTGTTCTATTATTACAGATTACAGCTAACATAAAAAAAATTGTCAAGTTTTTATCTTGTTTTTTTTATATTAGTTTCTCTTTAAACTAAAAAATATTATACTTAATATAAATAATAAATTAGTTAGCCTTCAAAATATTTATTTATTTTCCTTTAAAAACTTCGCAAGTAAATAAGTTGGTTAAAATATTGAACATGCACGTAGCAAGTGCAAATGAACACAGCTATATAACAATGTCAATAAAGGTGATAAGATTGTGTATTATTTAGATTGTTCAGGTGTACCATCGTTGTGTTTATTACGTGGTATTTCGGCACGCCCACAAAACTATAATAATATTCACAGCAATTATTACTTGTAAGAAAAAAAAATATTGAGCGCACAATTTTCAAATCGATCTCGTAATTCACTTAAAAATTAATTGATTAATTAATTAATTGCGCTTAAAAAGAAAACTTTTAAAAAAGTTTACTTTACATTTTTAAAGAGATAACAATGGAATTTTTATTAATTAATTTTTTTTAAATTTTAATTACTCACCAATTGCAAAACTGTGTTCACTACTTCTCTATTAGACACCTGTCCGACTTCAATAAAGCCGATTAAAACAGCAAATTTTAGTCTATCATTAACAGTCATCTTAATAACTTCTTCCGGATGTTTAATGTCACTAAGGGGCGGTTTACTTAAATCCGCCATCTCCATTGTTAATTGTTTTTCAATAATTACACCAAAAGTATTCATAAACACTTAACATTAACACGAGAACGCCGTGATTTTCTCATCACATGATACAACCAGAGACGACATTCTGCCATGTTGGAAATTGACAGAACAGAATGTTGACAGACCGGCATTCTCTTCTTCTTCTTATCAATAGTTTTTTTAGTAACTTTTACTTCTTTACGTTGTCAACGCAATGACATCAAACAGCTGATTTTTAGTTACATAATTCAAAACATTGATGCTCAAGATCATCTCAAGATATAAATCACATGTAGTTTTTAAAGTTATTTTAATTTTATTATAAGTTTTTTTAATTATTTATTAATTTTTACGCTAAAATGAGTATTTTGCCAGAAAACGAGTATGTACAAATAATAATTTTAAACCTAAATATTTATAGCCTAATATTTTAGTTCAGAAAAATTTAATAAAAAACGCACAGATTACCTTGATTGGCATGAATATTTTATGGCAACAGCATTTTTGGCAGCAAAGCGAAGCAAAGATCCAGTAACACAAGTAGGAGCTTGTATAGTAAATGAAGATAAAAAGATTGTGGGTATAGGTTATAATGGAATGCCAACGGGTTGTGATGATGATAATTTTTCATGGGCCAAAGGTTCTAATACATCTTTAGATACAAAATATTTATATGGTATTAATATACTAAAAAGTATGCAGTAGACAAATACATAAATTAATTTTTATTTTAGTTTGTCATGCGGAAATGAATGCAATTTTGAATAAAAACTCAGTCGATGTAAAGAATTGTACCATATATGTAGGATTATTTCCCTGCAATGAGTGTGCTAAATTTATTATTCAGTCAGGAATTAGAGAAGTCATTTATATATCAGATAAACATTCACATAAAGTATCAACAATTGCGTCTAAGAAGATGCTAGATGCAGCTAAAGTTAAATATTGGTAAATTATACAAGTTTTATGTGAAACTTTACTAAAATATTTATTGTTTAATTTGTTGCAGGCAATTTATTCCAAGGACCAATAAAGTCCAAATTGATTTTTTGGAAATCGATTGGAACAATATGAATCAATTACCTCAAACGCCTTTAAAAGAAAATTACTAATTTTTATTAATTTGTTAAATATTCAATAATTGATATTGTATTTATATATTTTTATTAAATAAGATGGTTGTATAAGTTGTACTGTTATTTGTCACAATTAAAAGCATAATTTACTATGTTTAATATAAAGAAATCAGAAAAGAGTGATAACCATGTGAACTTGTTTTTAGGTCACCCAACTAACACCAGTTGGTAAAGCTGTTAACCCAATCATTGGCGCTATAGTAAAGCATTAAGGGTTTATTGAAAACAAATCTGATGAACATTTCTCACCTTAAGTACTCACTGTGAGTAACAACGAACGCCAATGATTATGCAAATATCCGATTAATTGTTTATCACCATGATATATTAAATGTCGTTTGGGTTGCCTACACACCATTTTGTTGTTAACTATTGTTTATATCCTTTTTTTATAACTTTTTAAAGTGGGAAATTACATTTGAATATAAAAAATTAAAATTGATGTGTTAAATGTCTTACACCAGCTAGCTGTTTGAGATATGGCATTTTAAATTTTATAAATTGTAAATATACAAATTATTGTAAACATACTAACATAATAAATAAATAAATAATAATATAACGTCTCTACCCTCGTGAACTTAACCTACACTACTTATATCCAAAATAAATATTTTTCAACTTCTTTTGTAGCAGTCAATACTACTCTTACATAATTTTAATTTGCTACCTTGTACAATTTTCAAAATTTCTTCTGAAAGTTTTGTCAGCTGATTAGTGTTTACCTTGGAGAAATAGAGCAAATAATTAAACGTTGAAGTACTAAGAAAATAGATTTAATTCTCATTTAATTTGCTAATATATTAAACAGCGTTCGGCAACCTGTATTTGTGCGAGTGCCACAATTTTTAAAAATTTAAAATCATTCCTTTACGATATATAGATCGAAAGGCAAGTTATTTAGTCGCATATACCTAAATTGTAACGTTTTAGTTTAGTGATATATGCCTTCCACCAAATACTTTAGTGCGTGCCACCGGATCGCAGGCAACCTACGGCATGCGATCAGAGTGGCACTCATTATAGTATTTGGCCGACTGATGTATTAAACTCCATTTTTTAGTATTGTGTATGTTTTTGTAATATTTTATCTAGGGTTCGGGTTCGAAATCCACTTTTTCTGAATGAGAGAAGTCGAAAATAGATCTCCGCAAAAATCTCGATTTCGAAAGTTTTAGCCATTATTTTAATTTTTTAATGAAAGTAAAACTAAGTAGATCAATATTAATCTGTATATAAATATTTAAAACATGAAACACTTAATATCAAAGTGATACTCAGGGCCACTGACATCATGATATCGGATACAAAGGTCAAGAAATAGTTGATGAATTTGCTAGATATTTTAAGAAATCATTCAAAACTTGCTCTAATCCTAGCCAATCCCAATTAAGGACCACATATTTTATCATCTCGGAATTAGATGTCTTAACACAACTGGACCTAATAATATACCCGAATTTATTGTACAGCTATAATAACTGCAATACCAATAGCAAATTACAGGCCAATATCGTTGCTGTGTAACTTCAGTAAAGTTTTTGAGTGCTCACTCACAGATCATATCTACAGTAAAACCTGTAAGGATATTGATAAAAGACAACATGGTTTTATGAAGAAAGAATCAACCTCTACCAACCTATTTAATTTCACACAAGAATTGTACATCAATATGGACCAACGCACACAAACTGACGTTATCTACACAGATCTTACAAAAGCGTTCAATCGTATGCCCCATGAAATTCTAGCGAAAAAACTACATAAATATAAAGTCAATGAAAATGTCATTTGCGTGTTAAGCTCTTATTTACACAAGCGTCAGCAATTTGTTGAATATAGTGCATGGAGCGGTATACCCCAATGAACAAACCTATGCCCACAACTGTTCCTGTTATTCATAAATGATATATGTGACATCATAATATATGCCGATGACATGAAATTGTATAAACACATCATCAAAGTCAGTGACTATGTGCACTTGCAGGAGAACCTAAATGGCTTCAGTTACTGGTGTGAATTAAACTGGTTGGAATTAAACGTCGATAATTGTAGAGTAGTGACTAGTGACGTATACCAGAGATTCAAACTACATAAAATTCAAGTATAGGGTGCAGGAAAATGCCATCGTCGGAAATTCAGAAACCAAGGATCTCGAAATTACATTTGATAATAAGATGATTTTCAGTGCTCACATCACCATCACTATCAGTGAATATTAGAAAGTAATGGGTTCAATCATGAGATTAACCAACGACTTTAATAATACTGATGTGCTATACACTATACAAATCATTAATTTTGTGTAAATTGGACTACTGTTCACCGATAGGGATACCTTCGGCATTAACCATTTAAAACAACTAGAACAATTACAACGTAAATTTCTTAAATATTAACACCTTAAAAAAAACTGGTCCTTATCCATGCAGAGGGTATCCATACGAGAGTCTTTTGAGCGAGTTCAACATATCAGTTGCGGATCATCATAAAAATTTAGAAGTCAAATTTATTTTTAAAATTATTCATAACGGCATTGATGATACTAAACTTGTTAATAAAATAACCTAGCACGTTCCATCAACATTTCTTAGAACACTAACATTTGCTTAGTCTACGCCTAGAACTCATCATTACGCTAACTGCCCATTGCTAAAATTATTTTAATCATATCATGAACTTCAGCCTTCAGCAATCATTTGCCACTTTAGACTCCACAAACACCTTTCACCTTAGATAAGACAACAGTTATTTATTGTTTGATGTTTCCTGTAAAAAACGTAACCTGTTGGAAATAAATTATTATTATTATCTATTATCTTGCAGAGACACACTTATTCCAAAAATGTGTTCAAGTTCCAAAATAATATTTATTGTATTCAAATACATATTTATTTTTATCTAATTAATTTTTATTTTTCTAAAGATTACAGATAAAACTATTAACTAAAAAAAAATTTATATTAAGATATAAATACCCACTTTAATAGATAAATATTTATAAATACATTTAGACTTGTGAGGTCTGAGATGTGCAAAAAAATAAAATGAGTAATTCTGCAGAAAATAGGTGTGTACAAATAATTTTTTTTTTGTTTGTGTTTGTTTTGGCGGTGAGGGTAGATTTTTATTGGCGCCTAGAGGGTTATAAAGAAATTACGAATTAAGAAAGAAAATTTTATTAAACTTTGTAAAGAACAGGGTTGACAGATTTGAAATTTGGTCTCGCGGGACAAACCTAACCTAACCCACACAGTGCTTCTTAGAATTTTTGCTTATATATGCTACAAAGATATACTATTTTAGAATCAGGAAAGTAAAATTTAAAAAAACCTTATAAGATATATTATGGATAATTTTGGTGTCGAACACCCCATATTTTACTCACTTATGACTTATGCAGACCCATCGGAATTGATTATTAACCACATGACCCTATAGGTAGGTAGCCCAAACGACATTTGGTATTTAAAGGTGATAATCCGGTGCAATTAATCAGATTATTGGATATTTCAATCATTGGCGTTCGTTGTAACTCACAGTTAACAGTCAACAGCTAGATCTAGCCTCTTAAGGGATGTAAGATATTAAATCTCGAATAGAACAAAATCCACAAAAATTCATCAAAAAATCGTCTGCGCAAACTGATATGTGTGTCATATCGCACATTGATTTCAACGCAGTTAGTTACTCTATGTTTCAACGCTTCTGTGTACTTTGTCTAAATAAGTTTTTCTTATTCATATAGGTATTTTTTATGAAACTTACCAGAAAGCACTTAAGAAAAAGCTAAAAATGCACCCTTACAAGGTTTCCGTTTTGCAAAGAACTATATCATCGCGATTTTGAACAACGTATGCAATTTTTCCAAAGGTTCATACAAAATTTAAAAGATGAAAACCTATTAGATTTAACTTTTATGTTTGATGAAGCGTGGTTTCATTTGTCAGGTTATGTCAATGGTCAAAACTATAGAACGTGGGTCACAGAGAATCCGCATAATTAACTTGAAACAAAATTAGAGTTTGGGTGGCTGTGTCGAGAAGGCAAATTATTGGCCCAATAGTGAGAGATTTCGGATTACCATTTTGCAACCATGAACAGTTGACTTGTTACAAGAAAGATTCTTCCAACAGTATGGAGCAACAGCTCATACTGCACGTAAAACCCCTAGTTATTTAAGACAATTTTTTTAGATTGCTTTATTTCCCAATGATTATTTCGTCCAAGGAGCCCTGATCCAACAATATTAGATTTTTATCTATTTAGCCTTTTGAAAAATAATTTATGTAAAGATGGTTTATGTTTAAAAATAATGGTCATTTTGAACATTAACTATCAAGAATAAAGAGTCAACACAACGCCAATGATTGAAATATCCAAAGATCTGATTAATTGCACAAGATTACCAACATTAAATATAAATTGTCTTTTGAGCTGCCCTCCTACGCGGTCACTTGTTTATTAATCAATTCAAATGCGCGTGTATAAATGTGTAACGACCATTTTTTGGCAGAGAATCTGAAGATCCTAGACCGTGGTACCTGGTCACTATCTGACCGTTGATAACACATTATTATTTACGCTTCTCGGGGATTTCTAAAAACGAAATTTATATACATACCCATTAGGGAAGAAATACATTTCATAACAGTTTTCATCATAGGCAGGATAGAATGGTTATAGTTATACTGTGGTGACTACTATTTCCGCATAGTTTTAGTAAGTGCTTATCGCTGCAAAATTGACAGATTATCAACATCCGTACCTATGGCATGCGCATTCGTCCTGTGTCCACATTTAATATTTTTTATGCAACAAATCAGTATTTTTTGTTACAATTTTTTTAATTTTTGTGACATTTTTGAAATAAATTAGACTATTTTTTGTTACAAATTATCTTTTTCCATGTGGTTTGTGTGTTAATTACATGCCCTTTTTTATATATATGTTTGTGTTTGTCTGCAAAGATTTTCACATGTTCCACAAAACTTTCTGCATGATTTCTGCTTTAAAGACGCCAATACCCTTAACAACTGACGCCTCCAATATTACAAAATTAATAATTTAAAACCTAAATATTTATAGCTAAATATTTCAGTTTAGAAAAACCTAATCAAAATTCCACACTTGAAGATTGGCATAATTATTTTATGGCAACAGCTCTTTTGGAAGCAGAGCGAAGCAAAGATCCAAAAATAAAAGTAGGAGCTTGTATAATAAATGAAGATAAAAATATTGTGGGTGTAGGTTATAATAAAATGCCAACGGGTTGTGAAGATGATGAGGATAATTTTCCATTTTCTAATAAGAGAAAACATTTTTATGGTATTTTTAAATTAAAAGTAGATTGACAAATATAATATTTTTCATTTTAGTTTGTCATGCTGAACTGAATGCAATTTGTAATAAAACCTCAGTGGATGTAAAAAATTGCATCATATATGTAACATTATTTCCTTGCAATGAATGTGCTAAACTTATTATTCAGTCAGGAATTAAGGAAGTATTTTATATATCAGATAAAAATTCATGGAAAGAAACAGATATTGCTTCCAAGAAAATGCTAGATGCAGCCAAAGTTAAATATTGGTAAAATATAAAAATTAGGTAAAACTTGAACTAAAGTTATTTATTCTTTAATTTGTAGGAACATTGCGACGACGGTCACAGGCGGCAGAGGGAGCCGGCCTCGGAAGCGCACTCGGAGTCCGTCCATATAGGAATGGTGGTGGTGGAGTCGAAGGGAAGGGGAAGGGCGCCACTTACATATTTTTGTCTTCGAGGGAAAATAAAAGAAACCCTTACTTGTCTTAACTGTTCAATTTAATCACCGTTACGCTAGGTACAATAGGTCCCAGGATCTACAGGTCTCCCACACGGGAACTTATCAATATTCAAAATCCCAGGTATTTTCTTAGCCGTCGAGCACTACCTTTATCAGTTAAGGATTTCTTCTTCACTCCCTCTCTACTGACCTTCCAGCTCACACTGCCGGTCTTCGTTCAAATCGCATCGCCACTTCCGGCGCTCGCGAAGATCCCCAAAGATTTCTGCCGCAATATTTGAATTAGTAACGAGGCGCAAACCAAACATTATAACCTACAACACAACTGATTTCTCAGTCTTTTAATATATTAAATCATAATTTTATGTCTACAAAATAATTGTAATATTTTTAATGTTTATATAATTCTCATGTTTTGTAAGTTTTACATTTTTTTCTTTTTATTATTGTTTGCATTGTTATTTTATTTTAATAAATCAAGTTTGTATTTTATTGTTCCAAAAAAAGAATGATCAAAAAAATAAACTATTCCATTTAAAAAAATATGGTTGAATGGCTCAACCTGAAGGAGTATCAAAATTTTTTTACAATAAATCTGCGCCACATAACATGAGTTAGTATGACGTTTTTAAAATTTCGATATCTTTTTGCATTGCTGAGATATTGCCCTGTCCCAATTATCGATGAACACCCTGTATATATA
>JARJDX010039669.1:0-11605 GCA_030264735.1 Gymnusa sp. GC000175
TATATCCAGAAATCCAGAAATCCAAAGCCTATGATTTTAATGATTTGAGTTTACACTGACTGCATGAGAAAGCGATATTACCGATAATTATATGAAAAATCGTACAGATATGACTTATGATTTTGCTCATAACTTCTCTTATGACTAGTTCTGTATAATAAAATCACACCATGTAAACAAAAAATTTTTTGCCTTTAATAAAATCATAGACAAATCATAAGAAAAATCACATAGTGTAAAGGCCACTTAAGATAACAATAAATTATTAATCCCCTTTCCTACAAATATTACAGTATACACTCACAGTTTTTGAATATTTCTGCTTCGAGGGTGGTTCTGAGCACGTTTTTTAATCCTTCCACATTCCACTGCATCAATGTTAGTCTGTGTGACGTCATCTTTTGTTTTCGTGTAACTCCACTGCTTTTTGCTCTGTGTGTTGTCCGTTTTTTCTCTAACCTTTTTAAGTTGTATTTCATTAGCACTCGATTAGTCTCTTCCGTAATATTGCAGGTTTTAAATCAAATATTTAATGTCACTAAATTCATTTTGTCATAACTTAACAAGTTGCTGGCAGCCATACTAGCACGTGCGCATATTATAATCATAATGTTACAAATAATATATTGACGTGGGAATATAGAGGAGAAACTACCATTTAATTTGATGTACTGGAATTTGAAATTGGTTAAAAAAATAATGAAGTTATCGCATTGGCCGGGTTTTTGTTTTCACCCTGTATGTATTGCGTTGTTAAGTTATAAGATTTTTAAAAGTTTTAGCTTTGTTTTATAACATTAAATAACTTTTATTATGAGTGTGACTCAAGATTAATTAAGTCAAAATGATTAAATTAGTTTTTTTAACAAACCTGTAAAAGCGTTTTAAAATGTGCACATTTATAATTGCAACATTAAGTCTGCAAAGATATTTGCATAGTTATGTTATTTTGGCTCAGAACTAAATGTGATTGTTCCGGTGAAATTTCAACGGATTAACCCAAGTAGAGATCGAATCCTTGCACATTTACATCTAGAAAACTTCTGCAATCGCTGAGAAAGACCTCTTTAAATGGAATTACGAGGCTAATTCAAATTTAAATGAAAATGTCTTTATTACTGAAAGTAGCAAAAGTATATATAGGTAAATTTATTTTAACTTAATTAAATTTAATAATTACCAACGTTTTTATAAGCATAAAAAGCTAATTAAAAGCATTAAAGAAGTTTTGCACGGAATGCGTCAAAAGGGAGATCTTAGACTTGCACAATACAAACTTTTATTTCTACCTAAAGTATATAATGTGAACAGGTTAACAAAATCAAGAAAATAAAATAAAAATGTATAATTATATATTATGACTAAATTGTTGACGTTTCTGGTGTTAATAAAGGCAAGTTCTGAAGGCATTAAAGTATTTATACTACCCTAGCACCCCATTAGTCGATTAAATTGCTCGATTACTGTAATACTAGCCCCCAGTTGCTTCTTTATATCCATTACATTTTAATATCATTTAAAGCAGAAATCTTTTTGCGTTTTCAATATAAGGAAACAATAAATGTTGAAAAAGAAATTGATCAAAGTTAATCTGTTTCAATCTCGCTGTGCGTATATTTATAATTAATGCGGCTTCATGTAAAGTAATCCACGACCTACTTGTGCACAATAAAATTATCAAGCAAAGAAAAGTTTAAGCGATTATTATGCGATATTATTTATTGCAAGTTTTAATCAGACTTATGAGTTATGAATATTTATAACTTGCTTTATGATATGGAAAGATCAACCACACTTTTTATTAAAACCGTATATAAAAAATGCTGAAATAATATATCAAAATGTGAATGAAAGGAAAGACGAACGGCAAATATGTTTTATGTAACAAAAATACAATCTTTTGCTACAAAAGAATAAGATTTCTTTAAAAATCAGAAGAAAAATTACTTCTTAAATTTAATAATAACAATAATTCTTTTGTTTTTAAATCACCAAACTGTCAATAAAAATATTTAAAGTGCCAACTATACTTCAAATATAAAAAAATAACTCTTCATGTTTTCCCATTTGAACTTGTTTAACCTTACCCTTGTATTTGTGTACATACATTTTTTGTGTGTTATATGATACTTTTAAAACAGGAAAAAAGCTGTAAAGTGCAAAGGTTTCAGTCCGTAAAATTACCCACGAACAAACTTAAACATGAGTAGTGTCTAGTCAGCTAAACTCTTACTCTTTTCCAATTGGATATAAACTGAAAATAAAGTTTTAACTTTTTTCAAAACAAATAAACAAATTCGTAATAACTCTAAAGCTACAATAGAGAGACATTTTAATTTATTTTAAATATGTTATTAAAATATTGCTTTATTAGTTTAAATAATAAATAGAAGCAGAAGATGCTATGCGCCAGGAGTGGCGTCCTAAGCTAACGACGACGATGGAAAAGCTAATTAAATTCTGAAACTTAAAAATTACTAAATTAAGGCGCAATTGCCAAATTTAACCGTCTTTTAGTTAAGACAAGTGCAAATATAACTTATTGCAACGCGCGTTAGGCTTAAGCCCCACTTAACTTTAAGGCTTCTTTAACCTAAGTGTCGCCTAAAACATATCATGTGAGGTTTGTGAAAACGGAGCTTAATATCAGCTAATCAGGTTGACAAAATATGTCTTCAATTTCACTTTGTTAAAATGTGTGCTGCTAATAATTCCGATAGTGACATCCGTCATTTTTTATTTATACTTCTTCTTTTTAATGTGACGTACCCTCAGTGGATGTTGCCGATCAACGTAGCCCATCTAATTCGATTCACCGTGGTTATAAATAACCCCATTAAAGTCTTGCTGGTCTATTTTTGCAAGATCTTTAGCCAAAAGGTTCGTTATCTTTTTCCTTTGATTTTGCTCTGCATAATTAACTGAAGGATCTTGCACCTATTGCTGTTGCGCATGATATGGCTGAAACATAATAATTTTCTGTGCTTTATCGTTTTAAGTATTTCTTTGCGTTTTTGCATGCATATAATATAGTTCCATTAGTTACTCGGTGTGTCCAAGAAATTTTAAGGATGCGGTGGTAGCACCATATCTGAAGTTTTCTAAACGCTTGTTGACCGCTCCGGAAAGTGTCGATCCTTCTACTCCATATTGGTCTTACTTCTTTTCCAGCCACTAGCTATTCTTGGTTTCTTTATTTTCCTTTAAATTCTGCGGCATATTAGCATTAGCTTATATTCCACTTTGTTTTTGTTCTAAGCATTTCTTTGCATTTACATTAGATCTAGGATCACATCCGTGATTCATTGACTCATCTTAAATCTTTGCGTAGTAAGTAGATTGTCATTCGCTACTGTTGTCATGTTGTTGGTGATTGATTCAGTTAGTTGTTATAAGTTTCTACTTCCGAGATTTTCTATGTTTACTATATTGCACTTTTATAACGTTTACTCTTATCTTTTGCATACCGTATAATTTTTTTTATGTCCATTGTCCGTTGTTTCATTCTCTTTAGTCGCGATTTGTGTGTGGAGAGAATGGGTTGTGGTTACTTTAGACACATCAGCTACGGTACACGTTTTTGATCTATGTGATGATTTGATTTGATTTCTTATCAAGTTAGGTCCTCTTAAGTGTCGGCCGGGGATTTCTAGGAGTAACTTATAGTAGGTGTTCATTAGGGTGTATCCGATTTCTCTGCAAAATTTAATTAACGTTTCTCCTTTCTGTTTCTCAGCATGCCCACAATATCATTATGTTTTTTTGCCATATTTTGCATTTAATTCTTCTAGTAGCACTGTAATATTTCTCCTTTTTGCTGCTTTATTTGATATTGGTAGAAATCCTAGGATTTTTGATTTTTCTACTTTACTTTTTACTTTTACTTTTCTACTTTCGTTATAATGATTACAATGCCATTCTTGTATTTCGGCTGGACTTGCCTGAGTAATAATTATGGTACTTATCTACTTCATATTTTCCAGTATTTATCCATCTTCTTTCGCTGCAGCCGAGGCTGTCGATTTTTATCCGTCGCATTTTTTCTGTTATATTTACTGTTTTCACTGCTTGAAATTTCCTTCTGATGTTTATATTCAATGGGTTGTCATTTTATACGTTGTTGCTTTGGTTGGATTTGGTAATGTCATTTTCGTTTTCGTGGTATTGTTTAAAACAGCCTACCCCCTCTCCTGTAGATATGATTGGGGGACTTTTATCTTAGGTATTGTAATGTGCTCTGAATTTAGCCATATAATTGATTATACTTGGGAAATATAATTAGGTGGTATCATTCTGTCATTAACCGTCGAATTGGTTCATCCACCTTTGAGAGCAATTTGTCGCCATCAGGACTAGAGATGGCCCTACCTCGTTTATAGTTTATGGAATTCCGTCTTCATTATTCTTACCATGAAAATGTTACCCATCCTCTACCACGTAGAGGTGTACAATAAACAATTCATTAAGTTTGCGACCAATAGGCATTTAATCAAATTTTTAAATCATTCAAAGCACTCGAACTCTCAGACCATTCAGAGATATATAGCCATATATCAATAATTGCCTGCTGATTATAATGACAGCATTTTTGTGCAACATTATAAGATTATTTCAATAAAAATTTTACTTAGCAACGAACAAGGATGAGTTCTTCAAATGTTGAATAATTGATAAAAACATAATTTGTTGTAAATTTAAATCTAAACACTTTATACTGCCATGTTTTTTCCATAAACCTAATAGTTTTTAAAATATTTGCAAAAAAATCAATAAACCTAACCAATAAACTACAATAAGTTACTGGGACTTTAAAATTGTTGTTAAAAGCTTAAATATAAATTTCTAGGCCAATCAGTTAAACCGCCTGGGCTGTAGAGAGGACACAGACACAGAGACAGACACACAGAGAAACAAACGGACATGCACCATATCGAAATCAACTGTTTCTGAATGAAGGGAATCGTAAATAAAGTAATATATTCTTTATAGTAATTAACGCAATATTTGATACATAACTTCAATTAAATAGGAGAGCAAACAACAAAATAATCTTCGCGATCTAAACCAGAGAGCAGTTGTTAGTTGTACTAACAGATATATGAATCCTTAACTAAACAAGTCAATTAATAAATATCAAGCAACCAAGCTAGAATTTAAATCCAAATCAACGATATTATTTATTTATTGAGACCGGTAGTCAAAAAGGGTAACGACTCTTCCTATATTATATAATAACGTCCAACAAGTAAAAGACTAATAAGATACAGACAAAGTTAAACCTGGAGATCTTTCAGTGGGTAACTACCTCAGCAGCCGCAAGGCTAAAAAAGATTATTTGTAAAAAGAAGAATGGATTTTGCACCACCAGTCTGACAGAAGCAACCGAAATTCACCTTGAAACTCCCACAATGTACCGATGCCTTCCAATTAGGTTGGTTTAAACTAAGAAGGACTGGATATTGGCTTACTACCATACAGAAAAGGATATGGAACTTTGACTAGTTTCATTTTAATTCTAAAGTACCTTTAAAGTCACCTACTGTGGGGCTAGACAAACCAAGCACATAGAGTTTAAGTTAGGTGTAACCATAAAAGACCGTTACACATTCTAGCATGTGTAGAAGTAAAAGTTTTCTTTATATTTAAATCACCTCGTATAGATTACAAACTAGCTAAATCATATCGCCCCTTTAGCCTAACGCCTTATTTTCTAAAAACATTGGAAAATCTCTGCGAAAGAATAATTTAAAACACAGCACTCTCGAAAAATCAAATCTTTGCACAACGTTGATGACTGCCGGATGCGCGTAGATTTATGATAAAATTAATTTGGACAAACACAATTTTCCTACAGCTGTACCTTTAGGCGCCACCTATTGGGGGACTAACCAAGCACCCACAGTTATTTAGTAAACTAGTGTTTTCATAAAAAAACACACTAACATGAAGTAGACGTGTTCTTTCACAAAAATCTCACATGCGAGATATAAATATGGTGGTGAGCTTACCACACGGATTTCATTTACTAATTTTTCTGCTATTTTTGACAAAAATATGTATATTTCATTAATTATCAGCTAATTAGGTTGGAAATATGTCTCTGCAATTTTATTTTATTGAAATGTATGTTGGTAATAATTCTAATAGTGACAACTTTCACTTTTAAATGATGTATAACCTTATATCATTATTTGTCAACTGATTATAATGACAGTATATTTGTGCAACCTGATGGGAACAAATTCAATAAAATGTTGCTTAGCAACGCACAAGAATGAGTTTTTAAGAAGTTAAATTTTAAAAAAAATTTGTACTCTTATCTTTTTTTTTTCATATACAAAAATGGTGAATTTCGGCTGAAAATCACTGAAACCTCCCAATTTTGTTAAAAGGTTAAATATGATTTTCCAGGCCAATCAGGTTAGTCATGTGGTCTGCAGAGAGGACAGACCGATACACAGACAGACACCACACTGGAAAACAGCTTTTTTTGAATTTACTTTGTAAATGAAAGTTAATTGCATGAGTCTTTTACTGAAAAGACGGAGAGCTATATTCCAAGGTAACACTACAGCTAGACAAGGCAGTAGAAAGTCCCATGCTATTCTCAGCAAAACAAGTGAGACAGTTGAAAAGAATAACATGTCTTGGCACAACGGGAGCCTCGTGAAATACTCCAACTGCAGCAATGAAAACAATGCCCTGCCCCTTCCTCTCGATTTTTATGTGGAGGACAAAAGCAGCAGCTTTACGAATAAACTCAGTTGAACTCAAGTGAAAAAGAGACAAATGTTATATTCTGAACAAGGCACAGTTATAGGGTTTTCCATATCTTTACTAACGTCTCTCAACCCTAAGGCAAACTAGATGGCAAGCGAGTGGTCCACTTCAGGAGTTTTCAAAGGAGAGCCCCATATCGCACTTTCTCTAAAGATACTTACTTATGTAATAAAATGTAATGTAATGTTAAATGAAACACCCTTAATGTTCTAAAGCAACGATAGGGAAAGATTTTTGATTGCGGGCAGGCTAAAACCGCAATGGCTCACAATACGTGCGCACGCCTGCAAGTTTTATCCCAAAAAAATCCTATTTTAAATTAAAGAATAATATTTTAGAAATGCAAATATTTCGTTAAGCCCATTTTAACGCCGTTTTCCATTTTCAGCTAGGTGGCGCCGTTCTTGAGATATAGCATCGCAACGCGTACCAAAGCCGTACCATTTGTCGCACAGGATTCAGGAACATCTTGTTGCAATAGCATTGCTTTTAGACAAGAAAAATATTAAAAAAAAGACAATGGGTTCATCCACTGTAAAAGCGACAGGAAGTGGAGAGTACATATCTTTGCAAAACTAAATTTTATGAATATTTACAAATGAGCCAAAACGCATTTAGTGATTTGCTAATAAAAGTTAAGAAGTTGATCTATAAAAAGACACATTTTTTCAGACGAGATATTTCGCAAAATGAAAGACTGGCAGGTAAGTGGGTGCGGCCCAAAATCCAGATTTTTTTAAGGTAACAAAAAATTTTAAACTTTATTAATTCTGTATTATAAGCAGAAATGCGATATCGTAAAACAGTGAGAAGGAGCAAAAATTTACTATATTATATTTTAGTATCCAGCTAATTCGGGATTTTGGGTATGCGGGATTATAAGCATTCGGGATTTAAGGCATTCGGGATTTTGGGCATTCGGGATTTTAGGCATTCGGGATTTTGGGCATTCGGGATTTTGGGGTAGAACCCAGGTAAGTATTAGTGAATTCTATATTATTATGTAAAATTTAATGTCTGGTAGATTGAAAATAAAATTTACGTGATATATTTTTTTAATAAATTACAATGTTGATTATCGCTCCTTAAAATTATTTTAATTTTCTCCTTTGTTTTCTGAGTGTTGTTAGATAAAGTTTCATTATGTGTATTCAGGATAAAGCGGTTGAAAAGTGGGTTAAGGTTTAGGTAAAGAAATTGTTGGTATATCATTTGCGGCCACAATTTTAAAATAGATGATACCCATACAGAAAACTGTCAATGGGAATATCTATAGTTGTGATTGGTAGACCATTTTGATTGGAATTATTTTCTTCCCGTTTTTTTGCAAAAGTGTTAAAGCTGTTAATTCGAGAAGTTGCTTCTTCTTAGCAGACATGCTTAGTAATGGAGGGTGAAGAGGACGTCGCGGTTTATGTCCAGACAATCCTGATTCACCACAACCAGAAACAATATATATTGTTGCAAAAATTTAAGTTACTTCTCGAATCTGTACGGTTTCAATTTTTTAAGCTAGATGTTTACTCGTTGTTTTCGTTTTACTACATGATTTTCTATAGTTTTCTCATATAATGTTTCACCTTGTCTTAAATTTAACACCTGTAAAGAATTTAGATGATGTACGAAAATAACATTTACATGAAAAATTTAAACATGTTTTTGGGGTATTCTCTCAAGTTTATTGCATTTCACAACATATCTCCTTATTATTTACATTCTATAATAACCGTATACACAGTTTTTTGCAAATGACAGCAAAGCAAAGTATTTTCAATGCAATGCAACGCCCATGCATGCGTGTGCCTGGTACTGAGAGAGGTGGAAATTTTATGATGGTTTCGCCCTACAGAGGCTCCTCAGGCAGGCGCCACATGCACAGTAGCTATATACGGGTATAAAAAAATTAATTATTAGGAAAATATGTTGTGAAATACAAATTATTTGGTCGGTGTAATATTGTAGGTATTTACACTTTCTTATTTAAGTTTTATTTTGTTTCTTAGGTTTTTGGCAACATGTGATTTATTCAAAACCATATTCTTTAGTTATCGGCTGGCGCAATTGATTGCATATTCAATATTAACAGAAAGTTGTGATGCCATAGTTAAAGCCTTGATAAAAGAAATAATGCCTAAATCATCACACAGGAGTTTATGGACACCTGGAATTTCTCAAATTGCATCGGCGATGTAGATGGAAAACATGCATGTATGTATGTATTCCACTAAAAAGTGGCTCCCAATTATTTAACTGTAAGATTTTTTTTAGTCGATTTTTTTGTCCACATTTTACTATAATGTACCTGCTACATACATTTTATAATAAATAAATAAAAATAATTTAAAAAACCCACCAGTGATATTAATTTTTCTTCCGATTTCATATTCTTTCCTTCAATCTACTGTTTATGGGTTAGGTTAGGTTTAAGCGGCGGCTTGTGCTCACTTAGGCCTCAGATGGGCCCGTTGTGTTTACCACAATACTCAAGAAAAAGTATAACCTTTCTCAAGGAATTTCATCAAACCAATTTGAGGCGAGAATAAACTTCGTGAGAGCCTGCGCATCCAGTGATGCTAGGTCAGATAGGTCATCAAAGGAAGGTCGGCCTAAATAAAGCAATCGTATTGAAGATAGAGGGGGGCATTGGCATGGGTCGTGTAGAACACTCTCCTCCTTCTTGTCGTCCATGCAGCCTCTGCACTAGTTCTGCTTCGCTATGCCCAGTCTTTCAGCGTGTTTGCCAATGGGACAGTGTCCCGTAATAAGTCCCACTGCCAGTCTAATATTGCTTCTTTTTAGAGAGAGTTATCTTTATTCCTCCACCTTTGTTTCACTAGGTTTAAGTGTGTTTCCTGGGATCTCGCTGTGGCTTGGAACCCAAATGAGTCGCAGTTTTGTGTGTGCTGCCAGTTTGTTTAAATTTTTCCGGCACTTAGATATTACTGTTAAGCTGTGAGTGCTTTGAGAACGGCTTGGCTATCGGTGTAAATTTGGGCCTGTTCACCAGAATTCCCATTTACCATTAGCCATTCTGCTGCTCTTTTTATGGCAGTTACCTCTGCTTGTAGAACGCTACAGTAATCTGATAAGCGTATGCTAATTTTAAGGTTAAGGTCATTGGAGAAAACTTCGCCGCCCACTTTATCATTTCTCTTTGAGCCGATCGTAGTCTATACAGTTGGAACCTCCTAAATTTAAAAGAAGTGTCTGCTCCCGAAGCAACTCTATCAACACTTTGTCATTCATTACAAAGATTATGAGAACTATTTTTAAATACATATTAACTTTATAACAACAGGAGCGACAACGTGATTTTTGTTTTCGTGACACATGCCGGAAAGGTACTGAAATCGTCGGAGCCTCACGTCGTCGACGTATGTGAATAGACCAGGCCACCTTGTTCCCAGTTTTTTTTACTTGACCGATATATTTTTTCATTAATGTTAGCGGTGCATAGAGTAACGATTCTGCACTAAAGTTGCCGTCACGTCACGAATAGTTGTGAATTGACCATTAAGCTACGTATACACGGTTTAGAACTAGCGTATAGTTCTGCTATAGTGTGACTATACCTATGTGACCGTTTCGTATAGTTCAAAACTATTGGTGTAGTTGAACTATACGCTACTTTTTTTAGCTATAGTATAATAGAAAAGTATCCCCGTGTGGACACCCTTATTATAGTGTATACGAAAACTTGCAGCTATACCTATACGAATGGATAGTTGATGGTTGATAGTTCTGGCTCTGACGATTTTTCCATCAATTGATTTTCCTAGCAAACGCTTTTTCTAAACCTAGATTTAAATTCGACGTCGTGTCGTTGTAAGTGTTCAACGGTAGCCGGACGGAAGGAGCGCCGCTATGCCTGTGACGACTATGTGCGACGACATTTTGTTGTGCCTGTGCCCCCGCTTCCCTGCAAATAAAGCATCTGTCGTCGGAAGGACGTTGTAGTCGTCGTCTCCTTGCGGTAGAGTTTCGGACGGCTTTAAACCGAACTCTTCAATTCTCCTGCCCAGATACGTCATTATTGTGCCATTTTGCGCATATAAATATAACGGAAAGCTTTAGACAAGTAAAACAAGACAAAAGTTTGTAGTGTGAAATTATATAAAAGACAACAAGAGGTTTGACAGAAAATGGAAAAAATAAACATTTCAACCAAAAATTGACACCGCTCAAAATTCAACTATTAACAATATACAAATATACTATACGTCTAGTTTTTATTCCTCCTCCTGTGGCCTAACTGTATAGTAATAATTCTGTATAGCGTATAGTTCGACTATAGGATAGTAAAATTTTGTATTCAGCTAATTATAATTCGAGCCCATGTGAACATATATGCTAACTTTACTATACCTATAGTAAAAACTATACGCTATCTTTCTATCCTATGTGTACGTAGCTTAAAGCTACGTACACACGGTATAGGAAACTAGCGTATAGTTCTGCTATAGTGTGACTATAGCTGTGTGACCGTTTCGTATAGTTCAAAACTATTCGTATAGTTGAACTATACGCTACTTTTTTTAGCTATAGTATAGTAGAAAACTATCCCCGTGCGAACACCCTCATTATAGTCTATACGAAAAATTGCAGCTATACCAACACGAATGGATAGTTAATAGTTGA
The DNA here is from genome assembly GCA_030264735.1 of Gymnusa sp. GC000175. NCBI lineage: Eukaryota > Metazoa > Arthropoda > Insecta > Coleoptera > Staphylinidae > Gymnusa > Gymnusa sp. GC000175. The sequence continues at coordinate 11,419 of JARJDX010039669.1, forward strand.
TAGTTTTCTATCAATTGATCTTCCCTTGCGGTAAGTAGGTAAACTAATGGACGTTTAAACATCAAAATAAAGAAAAATATCAAAATTTTATTATTCTGTTTTACAAGTTTTATTTTTTTATTTTATAATAATATAAAATGTCAAAAACTGTAGAAAAAGTAGTTTGGTCGCGGAATGAGACTTGGTC
>JARJDX010039708.1:0-22899 GCA_030264735.1 Gymnusa sp. GC000175
ATAATATTTTTGGTTATGTTTAAATCCACATTAAATATGAAATATTTGTTGAACTTTTATTTATAAAGAGGAATAAATGCGTGATAAATAAATATATAAAAAATTGTAGTGTCCTTCTACAATTTTGGGCGTAGAAACCACTCGCGCCAAACCGTCCCTGCGCCAAAACGTCCTGCGCCAAAACGTCCCGCGCCAAAACGGCTCTGCGCCAAAACGGCCGCGCCTAACTGGCCGCGCCGAACCGGTCCCATCCCCATTAAATTTACAGCAAACTTTGTAAAACGTATTGACAGTAATCTTTGGTATACGAGATCTTCCCTGTAATTGCGATTGAATTCATTACTTTGTAATTCCTTTTACTCAGACTGTTACTTCTGCTGATTTTAAACCTGAGGTATCAAGCCTGTTCGTAGTTCGGAAGTTACTTCTTGTTTTAATGGTTAAGCTAACTGCAGATTCGCTGCTCATTTAATGTGCTCTCGGAGTGTTTATTTCTTCAGTGTGCATCTTTGCCCTAAATCCTTTAAATTATGTTTCTTACTTCAGTAATGATGTAATAGGCATGCATTACGCAGATATTCATCTCTTTTGTCCATTTCATGCGTTGGCCAGTACCGCCTGCGGCGGCAAAAACCACAGTGTTCCTCAAGCCATTTCTAGTTAAAGTATGTGTTTCGTGGTAGACATAAGTGGGCGCCACACCCTTATGTCTACCACGAAGCGCCTAGATTGTTGTTCAGTACTAGGTCCGCCTTCATTCACTAATAGCGGTCTTGAGAGGACCAGTCACTTTATTTTTTAATATTCGTTTACTCATATTGGGGTTTAGAGCTACTGCCAGCATTTATTTAGTCCCTCCTAACATAGAGACAGACACTGTTGGAGTAACGCTTCAAACATGGAAAACCACCACCAAGCATGCCAGACCTGCGTTTTACTCGCGTTTTGCCGTTCAAAGACTCAGCTTCCTAATATAGATATTTGCTATTAATTATGTGGGTGTGGTTTTAATAAAAACAATATTTGGGCAAAATTACTGAAGTAATTAAGTCAACGAAAATTAAATTATTAGAAATGGGCAAGCACGCATAAACTTTAATTGAGTTATTTGGAATGTTACCATTGCTTTTAATAGATGAAGCCATCACTTGTAGGAATAATGCTAATTATACAAGAACACGAAGATAGGGTTTCGTTTGATTATCCTGCAATTTTCTTCCGGCGTATATCGCGAAGGTTGCACTCGGGGGGGTTGCCTCGGGGGCGTCGTGCGACGTGCGCGTGTCTAAGTCAAAGTCGAGGGTGTTATTCATTAATTTATGTTCCACGTAGATTTTACCCACCTAAAACTCATTATATAAACTCTCGCACTTCGCCAAGTCTGGAAGTGTCTTTTGTAATGCAAACCACACACGCGGTTTCTCGTTACCCGCTTCACAACACATTGAATTTCATTTGGAGTAATAGGTTTAAACGGCAAGAAAATCACAGCACAAATAGCTTAGAAATTACAAAATTTATGTGCATATAATAATTTAAAATTTGAGTACATTTTAATAGTATAGTGGCTCAGTGGTGGAGATCTAAGTTTTGGTTCAAAAGATTTCGGATTTAATTTCTGAGCTCTAAGTTTTTATTTGTAACTTGGATTAAAATTAATATAGAAAAACGGGGATGACCTTTTCAAATAACAAGCTCGGGTACACAAAATTCACCACGACAAGTCGATTGTCACTTAGAGCTAAAATTTTAAGAAATGCAACTACTACTAATTACATTTCTTATATTTTTATTAGTACATATAATTAATGTGATAATTATTATTTAAGTGAAAAGCATTTTAACTCTTATACTTTATATTAAAAATACGATCCGCTGATCATAAAAAAGGTTCTCTAGTAGTCACTAATTATTATGAATTCTCCAACAGAAATAATGGAAGTTCAAAATGGAAACAAAAAATTTCATATTTCAATAAAAAAGTGAATTCTATTTTCACCATCTGCAATTTAACTCTATAAAAGTGTTGTTAACTACTAAAATCAAACACAGCGAGCAGTTGAAGAAGTTAAATTTTTGGGTCGCATTTGTGGTATGTAATTAAGACGAATAAGATACATAAAGTGAATGCTACATAAATTTAATTCTACATTTCGCGCCTTAAATCAGTTTTTTTTTGAAATATTCCGTTTAAATTAATTAAATCGTGTAAGCCTACGCCATCTGTGATTAATCTTATTAATTAATCGTTGGTTTTGCGTACATTTGGTGATGGCCACCGCGCATTTCATGCATAGATTAAGATTCACAGTTAGTTCATCGAATGCAAATTCATCGAAAACGAGTTCATCGAAAACGAATTAGTCGAAAACGAGTTCAACGAAAGCAAATTCATCAAAAACCAATTTCGGTTACCATTTAAGATGTTTATATAGATGGGCATATCTTGCTAAAATTTTCTGTTGCATTTTTTAGTTACCACTATATGCGCCTCAGCGCTGAGATAAAGTGGTGGGAGAAATGGCGGTAATTTTAAAATAGTTTAAGTACCTAAATATTAATATAAAGGAACGAAATAAAACATTTCGTAATATTATTAATTTATTTTATTTCGATTAGAAACAATGTAAAAAAAATGTATTTTAATATTAGTAAACTAAACCTTTTAAATTTCTTGTTTTCTTATTTTTATTTCTTAATTTTTCACGTTTCTTATTTGCTTTTTTTTTATTTTGTCATTTATAAACCGGCAATCTTTCCCTCCTAATATTTTATTGACATTTTTCACCCAAGAATGTATATAAAATTTAATAAATATTTTTAAAAATATTTCACAATTGAATTTAAAATTATTTAATTTTGACCTTAAAATTAATATAATTTTTTTAAGCTATTTTTTTATAGCACAGCACCGAAATATGTCTCTGAATTATATCGCAAGATATTGAAAACATAGTAACAAATTTGGCGCCTGGCGATAGCAGAGTTTGCGGGCCATAATCTCGTGAATTAATTAATTCAGAATAATTTATTTTATGGTTGCTAATATTTTTTTTGTTACTTAACCCCCTATATATTTATGAAGTTCTAATTGCAAAGGGTTAATATCTAATATATATCCTCACATATTTTTTTTATTAAAAGTTCTTCGTCTTCTCCCTCTTCTTCGTCATTATTTGCTGGACATACTTCAACAAACTCTTTGAGCGTGTTAAGAGCTCCACCATCAACTTCCTCCTCACAGTTTGCTCCTGGCGAATAAACACTAACAAAATTATTTATTCAAAATGTTTTGTAGGAGCCGGCAAACGAAATAGGAGTTGCATTAATATTCCGAACTCCATGGCTTCGTATGCATCCAAAATTTTTTTCGAGTGGATCTTGATTTAAATTCCTTGGACAAAAGAATTTAAATCCAAGACCACTCATCTTTTTCCAGATATATACGAAGCTATAAAGTGTATGCACCCAATTATTGATTGTTGGAGGCACCTTAACTTTATTGCCTTTAACAAATTTAATCGATTTAACAATTTTAGCAGCTTTATACCGAAATTGTACTAGGCTTGTTTTTATTTAAACTACACACCTTAACATTTTGTTGTGCTTTGGGTGTATAGTGGATCCATTTACACTATCAAAAAGTTTGTCGACAAAATTTAGAAAGTGTGCGGTGCCCTCTGCGGTGCTCGCAAAATTTGAATGATCTGAAAAAGTAATTAGATTATTAAAATGTAATTAGAAGATGTATTAACTTACCAAGACGCACTAGTGCCATAATGCATGACACCTTATGCGAAAATACCTGGGCGGCAAATTTTACCTTCATTTTTTTCATTTTATTTTCAAAAATGTGTGCCTTTGTTAACTTATGTTAACTATGATTTCATGTTTGATGTTGCTTAAGTATGGTCTTTCCTGACCAGCAGAGATTTGATAAGCCCTCATCTTTTAATAAATGTAAAGATTCTTCATATCAAATGTGGTAAACTGAAGTACAAATTTAATGTAAATGTATTCCACGTGGTTTTTATTCTTGTCCCTTAGATATGGGCTAAGGTTAATGGTTGTTTTCCAATAAATTAATAAATTGATTTTAATCAATTTGTTTTCCAATTAATTACCAATTGGTGATCAGTTAATTATCAGTTTTCATCGATCAAGTGTGGATTCCGATCCTGCAAAATTGTCATCGGATAATGACTAGTTAGAAAAACAAACAAGGAAGGTCAATAGTATTTATCCTAATTGTAAGTTAACAGTTCAAAATATGTACGTATTAATAATAAGTTAGTTAGTAAAATATTCACTAGTAAAGTCGGTGCAACTTTTACGTTTCAACACAGCACTCGTTCTATTCACCTAAAATATTGATCAGTTCTCTAACTTATATAATATAGCCTTAATATGTAAGCACTATGTATACTTTATTTGTTTATACACTGGCTGTGATAATGAGTAATGTCATGAGTTTTTTTTTTTCTATAGTTGGCGCACTCCGCTATCACGATTAGTCGATTCTTGTGCAGTTGATGACTGACTTCATGTTTTTAGCGTATCTCATAGTTTCTTCTTTTATAGTTAGCACCAGCAAGTCGCGTTCCATATCAGTTTTTTTTAAAAGATTACTTTTTGAAGCACAACTTCACCAGTGAACGTGCTACATTTTTCCCAATAACCAATACGTGGATCTTAATTTAATATTAAATTGTTTTCTTTTAATTTTAACACGCTCTTTCCATCAAAGAAGAGCATCAGGAATTATGCCCAAGAACAATTTTGGTGAGGTATTTTAATTCCATTAATAGTTACTGGAGAAGTATCATTCTTTCAGTTAGTGAATAATATATGCACACAAGTTTTAGTCCATTTAACTTTTATTTACAAAATCTGTTTTCGACTCCCCTCATTCTGAAAAAGTTGTTTTCTAAGTGGCGTCTGTCTGCGTCCCTGTCTGACTGTCTGTTTACTCTCATCGGCCTGGAAATTTATATTTAAGCTTTTACCAAAATTGGGAGGTCCTAGTGACTTTTAGTTGAAATACACCAACCGGAAGTGGTAGTTTATTGGTTAGGGGTTTCGGTTTATTGCAAATATTTCAAAAACCATCAAGTCTATTTTTAAAGCATAAGGGTTTAAAAGCATTTAGAATTAAATTTAGCAAAAAATTTGGTTATTATTTTTTCAAAAATTTAAGAACTTATCCTTGTTGTTGCTAAGGAACATTTTATTGAATTTATGCCCATCAAGTAGTAGAGACATACTGTCATTATATTCAGCCGGCAATTAATGAAATAGGTTATACTTCATTCAAATTTAACGGATGTCACTATCGGCTGATATAATTAATAAAATATCGCTATGTTTCTATTAGTATTATTACGTTTTAAGTTCGTAAATGAAAGTCGTGTGGTCACCACACCTCCATTTTTCGATCGCATTTAAGGTTCCTTGTAGTTTTTCTATGTGGCAATGCTATAATAGCAGGGTCGTCGGAAAATGTTGCTACCGTAAAATTTCTTGGAATAGCCATGTCATAAATGTACAGTACAGAATGGGCACCAGAACCACTAACTTGTGAAACCTTAGCCGATATTGAATGTAGCTTAGAGTAGCCTTCTTCATGTGTAGTGGTGTCGCGTCAAAGGACGCGGACAATTGGGCGCCCATATTTGGACGCGCGACATTTGGGCGCACGCGACGTAGAATCATGTGTAATTGATATGTAGTTTATCAATTGTTGGAGCATTAACTGTAGTATCCCTTTAGTTTCTCATCTACCATAAGAAACCTTTTATCTTCTATATGGTTTTTAATTATTTTTTTATAAATATTTCTAAATACAGCTTGACCAGTATATGTTGGCATGTTTAAAAATATTTTAAATAAAATTTTCTATCAAATTTTGCATTGTGTCACGGAGCTTTAGGCGCAAAAATACTTTTTCTGAGACTGTACAGTATTTTGCTTCAAACTAGCGCTACCACTCCTACTTTCAAGTGAGATATACTTGTGCGCACCTATAAGTTGTCAGCCAGCCAGACTTGGTCAAGCTGTACACCTGCTTTTGCTCTACAGCTGGGATACCCAACATTTTTGAGGTTAGGAGCTATTTAAATTAATTTTAACTTAATATTTTGATTTGGTGATTTTTTGGTGGTTATTATTTTTAAAATTTACAATCGAACGCGATCGACTGGACTTTCTCTATGGGATTTGTGTAGCCCACTTTGTAGTCTTTTACTAGTTTGTTGCCATTACCCTATTTCTTCATTTTTGCCACGATGTCCATTTGAAATCTTTTAACTTTTGTTTGGCTATTATTCCCTTTCCGTATTCGTCCAGCTGTGTACTTTTATTTTAAAAAATTCGTTTATTTTCTGATAATAGGAAAGCTGGCCCTAAATACAAACTCCCGACTTCGAGGTCCAGTAAAATTTACACCAAGGTCTACCTCTAATCTGATTAACGTACTAGGTTTAACAGATCAGTCCTCTTTGATTCTTGGAAGCTGCTTCGAGACAGACGCTTTCTAATGCTGATAATTCTCCACCATGATATTTTATTTTTCGGCACACCTATTACCTTTCGGTAAGAGCTGTGGCCCAATTGCCAAGGATAATTTTCGATGGCAGATGCAGCTGCATGTTTATTATTACACAATATTCGCTATTTTCATATTCAATATTATAAATTTGGATAAAGTAATTGCACACATTTTTTGTATCAAATAAAGGCAAATTCAAAGTTCGATACTAGCTGACCCGAATTTAAATTAAAAAAATCTGCAGTCCTCATTTTTGCTCTGGTTATTAAATTGTTGAGTTTTTCTTTAGTTTAAAGGAATATTAATAATTTGCAAAGCTTACAATGCGACCAAAAAAACTTTTCTACCGATCCTCATTTGGGTCGCGACCCCTTTTAAAACCTTTTTCTCATAATCCTGTAAAATGTGTCCTAAAAACCATTATTTGTTCAATAAACATTATAATGAAAACTTAAAAAAGTATGTTTTATGAGGCTTTATAATATATAATTTATAATAACCAATAGGGGGTTGTTGTGCAAAAATAAAAATAATTTATTGATTTAAAAAACTAGATAGTGCGCTTTTTAAATTTTGTTTAGGAAAAATTTCATAAATAAATTAAAAAAACTGCTATTTTGTTATATATGCATCTTAAACTTTTTTAGTTTATCATACGCAACGTAAAGTATTGTAATCATAAAAAAATATATGATTTGCGCAAGAATTGACCAAAATTTAAAAATTGTCTGTGTGTTTGTGGTGTGAGTGTATGTGTGCGTATATGTGTGTGTGTGTGCTGTGAGACTTTTTTGTGGGCAAGGATTCACAAACACCATTAAAAATATCACAACAAAATTTTATATTTATCATTTGTACCATCGGTACTTAAATTAGGTTAGGTTTTTCAAAAAAATATTTTATTTAAATAAAATAATTCCTATTGTATTTATGTTAGTCAGGTTTGGATGTACTAGATCAGGAATGTGTGTGATTTAAAAAAATATTTGTTACATAAAAACTGCTAAATTCGTTAAAAAAAAACATTGCTTAAATAATTTATTAACTTATTTTTGAATATAAATAAGGCAGTTTTAATTAAAATAAAGCCACCGCAAAGACCAAGTGATTTATGTCATGTCATCCAACGTTGCTTCGCATTTATTTAAAAAAATCCCTTAAAGATTTTTCCCCCTAGCTTATTTAAATTATGTCAGATTACATGTGATTTTTGGGATGTGGCGTTACGGCTCGTGCAACCTATTACCACATTTTAGGCAGCAGCGGACTTAAACAGAATATTAATCTTGGAATATATAAGTTTCATGTTGTCAACTTCCAGAATTTTTATTTTTGCATTGAAATGGAAATGCGAGTAAAAAAAATATTTTGCTTGTAAATCTTTTCTAGAATAAGGTTTATTTATGTTGTGATATTGGCGATTTATTATTTATATCTTCAAATGTACCTTTGTGCTCTTATTCGTCTAGCATTGTGAAATATGAAGAGTTTTCAGAGTGGTTCGTGACTCAAACGAGAAAATTTATACATGCTCAGGAAATATTTTTGATGGATGGAATATCTTGTTGTTATACTTTTATATCAAGAAAAAACTATTTTTTCACTTCCGAAAATTTGTTCTATTCAACTATTTTATACTTTTAAAAATAAAATATTAAAATTAAGTGGATTGAAACAAATTACGAAATATTTACTTTATTTTTTTTAACTCACAAATTTACGCAAACAAGATTTTTCTTCCTTTGGCATTTCTAAGTGTAGAGCTCATTACAATATTTAATAATGCATAAATAATTGCTTGTTTGTAGAATGTATGTAATGCCATTGAAAGTATAAAACCCAAGTCCAGCGAAAAAAATGTGTAGGATAGGGAGTTATAGAGGAATCTGACCACCATTTAGTAAAAATAACCCTTAGATTAAACGAGCATAAAGCAACACGCAAAAGAGGGAAACCAAATTCAACACGGACATACTACTAAAAAATTTTGCACTCAAAGTTGCAGAAAATCTAAACAACCAGAAAAAAGAACAATGAAACGAATTTACCCCTGAAGAAACAAAATAACAAAGGCAATGGCAGCAGTGGCCTAGGAAGTTCTTGGAAAGGAAAAACGTAGCAAAAAGGTCATCTCGTTTGATAAAGCTCTCTACACAATGCACAAATAGGAAGCACAAAACAATATGCAGCAGCAAAAGAGGAAGAGCACCAAAACAAATTTCAAGAAACTAAAAGATATTGCATATCGGTTAATGAGAAGAAAGAAAAGAGCATCCTAATAATGAGATTACAGAATTAAAAGAACAAAACTATAGCGAAAATATTGGACAATTCTATGCGAATGTTAAAAAGAAAAAGAAAGGGTTTACACAGCAGTCAAATAAAATTAAAGATTAACTAACGGACTATTTGTTAGCGATGAGTACGCCATATCCCAAAAGTAGAAGGCCTGCTTAAAAAAAAAACTATAAAATTGCCCAACGACTGATGAAAAAACAGAAAGCACATACAGTACCGCAGAACCCTAAAATAGAAAAACACATAAGAAGAAGTTATTGAAGTGATAAAGAGTCTTAAAAACTACAAAGCCGCAGATAACATACCCGCCAAACTCATTAAGAACGGGGAAGACAAAATTATATGAAATCATAGAGCGAGCATGGAAAGAGGAAGAATGTTAATTACTTGGAAAATAGAATTAATCATACCCATCCACAAAAAAGCAGACAAAACTGAATGTAAAAGTTTTAGGGGAATACGCCTACTCAATGCAGCTTAGAAAATTATGGCTAAGATCCTATATAATAGACTGCTTGAATACACCGACGAAATATTAGACGATTATTAGTGCGGTTTCATGCGAGCAAGATCATCTCAAGACCAAATCTTTACGATACTCTAAAGAATAGAGAGAGCGTTCAAATTTAATGTCAGTATACATCAACTATTTGTGGATTTTCAACTAGCATACAACTCTGTAAACTGGAAAGTACTGTACAGCGTAATGAAGAAGTTTGGAATCCCAAGCAAGCTGATTCAAATAACGAGAATCATAATGGAGAAAAGCAAAGGCAAAGTTCTAATACAACAGACCATTTCGAAACCATTTTATATCAAGTCAGATCTAAGACAAGGAGATTGTCTCTCAACGCTTCCTTTTAATCTAGCCCTAGAAAAAATAATACGAGTCATTTTGATCAATTGAAAGGGAACAATCTTAAACACATCAAAACAATTATGCACATTTGTAGATGACCTGCTAGACAGTGTCCTAACTGTTAAGAAAAGCTTTGTACAAATGGATAATGAAGCTAGCAGAATAGGTCTCCCGCACAACAAAGTTGCGTGTTTACAAAACAGTTTTGAGCTCAGTGGTGATGTATGGAAGTAAGATTTGGACAACTGAAACCAAGCAGAAAAACTAAATATACACGTTCGATAATTGGGCCGGTATAAGATGAGAATGGAAGGTAGAGATTTAGAACAAATATAGAATTACCCGACATATTTGGCTCCGAAACATTATTGGCACCCATAAAAGCAGGTAAATTAGGATGGGCTGGGCACGTTATGCGAATAGGCGGCATGAGAACAGTCAAGAAGATATATACAAGAAGTGTAGCTGAAGGAATGCGCGTCAAAGGCCAGCCAAAGAAGAAATGGCTGCGTGGATAGATCGGAGTGGAGGGCAGTAGTCGAGCGAGCTAAGACCCAACTGGGGCATAAGCTATAAATCAAATCAAAAGTAACTAAACTGATTGATATCTGTTGCAGCTCGAAACTACTGTACAAGGCTAATACTTGCGTCTGGTTTTAACACCGAAAATGATGTAAAAGAGGAAACAAAAAAACCTTACCCAATAAATAGTGTCTTAGATAAAAATTGTTGCTATCGCTGTCGCAAATTACTGATAGAACAATAAAGTGACTTCGAGCGTACCAGTAGTATCAGCCATTAAGGGGACGGTCGGGTTATCACGATCAGCGATCCATTACTGGGTTATCCTGCCATTCGTCTTTTTAATTAGTATAGCCACTTCGCTCCAAACGTGTATGATATAATTTCCTCTATGTGCCATTTCCTTTTTTTTTGCTTTAAATGAGATTCATTTGTTTAAATTATATTACCAATTTCTTATCTTTGTTGTTTCATCCTTGTGCATTTTATGTACCTAATGCTAAGATTTTTTCTTTCCGGTGTTTCTTGCTCTGATTGATATCTAAACCGGATTTTTGAGATTTTTGCAGAGACATGCCTCATTACAATCATCTTCATTTTTTTACTCTCTCGTTTTTTTTTATATAAATTTAAAGACCTGTGAGCTAGGTTTTACGATCTTGGCAAGGCTTAAAATCCTCGCCCTGCTGCCTTGCACTCCTCCGATCTGACGCTTCGTTCCCGTCCAAATGAAATCTGCCCGCCAATCGAATCCACGACGCTATTTTAAGAAGGTACTTTTGGAGATGAGAACTGTTTTCGGACTAGGGAACCTAAAGGCCCGAAATGAATACTCAATATCGCCCTAAAACCGGCCATACAAGCGCGTACATATCTCTTCCTGAGCATCTAAAACTTCCGCTTTAATATATACTCTAAATAACAAAAAAATGATGTCTTTTAATATTTTTACAAGATCTTGTACTATATGGTTTTGGGTGATACGGCAGTACTGCGGACTGGACGGACTGGATGTCAAGAATGCCTTTAACTCGACAAGATAAAGTTGCATTTTGAAGTCCCTCCGTATATAGAAATTTCTATATACGTCAAACTTATAGTCAATATTTAGCTTAGTGACCTTACTTTGGTATATAGCACTAATAACTATTGAGAGACCTACAGGATCACCCATACTCGCAGACTGGTATTGTGGAACCTAATGTACGACACGGTACTAAGGGTCCAGTTACCGGAGGAAGCGCAAACCATTAGATTCGCAAACGAAATAACTAGTAGTCGTAGCATGTAGAAAATACAGTGCAGATCGAATAAGACAATAGATACCATTCGTTATAAACTAGTGTTAATCTAGTATCTGTAGACCACCTACCGCAAAAAGAGTAAAAACCATCACCTTGAAGGTTGGACAGCAGAAAGTCTAAGCATGGACTTAAGCGTTGTAACTGACGCAAGACCACTTGTAAATTACTAGGGAGAAGGCAGCAAATGTCGTAGCAGCATTGTCGAGTATCATACAGAACATAGAAGGACCTCAGCAGAACCGGAAAAGGGTTCTGGTGTCTGTTACATGGTCCGAATATGGGCGGACGCCATGTGCACGGAAAGCCGAGAAGTGGCGGTGTTCCGTGTAAGTGCACTATGAATCTTGTGAATTTCGCTAATACATAGCTACTTGAAGATTAAAGGGGGCGAATATAGGTCGGGTGAGACGCATTGACGAGGATCCCACTGAAAGTCTATAGCGGGCGAATGAGGTATCGCAATTGATGACAGGAGTTATCATCAGGGGGACGATGGATGCATCCTTTCATACTAGTAGTGGCGGTGTGGATTAAATATGTGGGGATCAGTGAAGTTTGGTGTAGTTCAGCTCAACTTATGCTACCACCTATCTTTAAGTGGGGGGTTCGCACTTTACAAAGAAAATCAAGAAACTACAGTGGTTCAGAACTCACATTAAACTGTAGGCCCACCTTCAATGTGTGTTTCCAACTTTACAGGCAGAGAAGAGGTTATACGTCATCTTTTGACTGGCCATATGCGCTTTTAGTATGCCAGTATCGCTTCCACATGGTGTGCCCAACCCATGACAGTTAAAGTGATATGGGACTGAGTTAAAGGATATGGGACCCGTCTTCATTGATTGTCAAAGATTTGAAGAACACCGTAATATGCTTTGGCAACTAACGGGTCAGAACTCACATTAAACTGTAGGCCCACCTGTAATGTGTGTTTCCAACTATACAGGCAGAGAAGAGGCTACATATCATCTTTTGACTGGCCATATGCGCTTTTAGTATACCAGTATCGCTTCCACATGGTGTGCCCAACCCATGACCTGAGTTAAAGGATATAGGACCCGTCTTCATTGATTGTCAAAGATTTGAAGAACACCGTAATATGCTTTGGCAACTAACGGGTCAGCATCGTCAGCTTATTGCTGTCGGACAAAGCATGGGATGTGGTAAGAGTTTTTGGAGCTTCTATTTGATAGTGACACCGCCTTTACAAGCGGAAACGATGGGCTAATGCACCATCATCGTAAGACCAGCATAATGCCATTCCTGCATGCGATGCTTGACAGCGGGTCCCGTGGGGTCACAGGTCAGGAGAAGAAGCAGGTGGTTTTAGCCCTCACACAGTAGAACCATAATCCTTTGGCTATTTTAAGATTTTTTTCTTACTGAAAAACAAATTCAAACTTTCACAGACTCAGACATTACGTCAAAAAGGTCAATTCTTGTTTAGAGTACCTTAAAACGTCGGCATCTGATGAAATTAAAAAAAAATGCACAATTACTATACTTTTTCTTTTCGGGAAATATAAAAATGGTCAATGATCTTGGATTGGGTTAGCAATGTAAAAGTATTTGTATTACAGTGTATAAAATTGTGCATCCATTGATTTTACAACTATAATGTTGCTGCCTAATGCAACTATTTATAACCATAATTAAGAAAATAAAAAAACATTTTTATTATTGAGCATCCCTGTATTAAATCCAATTTGATATTTATGATTAGTAAAAAGTTTTCGCATTATTTTTAAATTTTTTTCTTTAAAAGACATTTTACGAGAAAAATCATAAAATGTTTTTATTATAGAAAAGATTAAAGCGTAAAGCTTACATCAAATTTATTATTTTTTTGTATTACAGGATGTGCGTTAATAACCCGTAACCAGTAAGAGTTGTTAAGATTAATATTGTAAGGGGATTATATCAATTTTTAACTAAATAATTATAAAAAGGTTGAAAGTTGTATTGAAATAAAAAAGAAAAATTTAGTTTAAAAAACTTACTTAATTCACGTAAAATTCTTCACTTTGTAAGCATGTTGTCACTCAAAGTTCAAAAAAGTATATAAAAACTTTTTTAGAGATAAAACTTATATAATTAATTCCCTCTGCTCATTTATATTTATTACAAGGAGTAGATTAATCAATTTGTTGACTAGTTAATAAGTTTTTTATTTTCTGGTTTAAAAATTTAACTTTTCAAATTAAATTTTGCAAGTGCAAGTAAAAGTTTAATTGAATTTTTTTTATACAACCAATCGTTTTTTTTTACAGAAGCCAATACGCTTCACATAATAAACGACGCCCAATCAATCAAGAGAGAATCTCGAGCCCGATTGCTACTCTTCATGAGACGCCAAATTTAATGTCTCCAACAAACTTAACTCACATGTTGAATTTGCTATATTAATGAAGCATTTCAATTAAGTTGAAAATTGAAAAGTCTTTCAAGTTAAAGTGTTTCGTGGTAAATGCAATGTAATTAATAAATTTAATAAGGCATAACGCAGATTTGCTGGAAAATCGTGCTTCAAGAGATTAATGTGGTTAAAAGTAAGGGTTTAAATTAATTTATTTAATGGATGCTTAAAAATTAAGTCAAACGAAAGTGAAAAGAAAAGTTTATTTAAATTAAGTTTATTTAAGCTAAAATTGTTGAAAGCATAATGGTCGCCAAATTATTTCTCTTTTGAGTTATTTTTACTTTATCATGCAATAGTAAGATAAAGTATTGTAATCATAAAAAATGGAGGTGTGGTCACAACACGACTTTCATTTACGAATTTGTAACATATTCGTTTCTTTATAGTGACACAAAACTTAGATAAACAGTTTTACTGGAAATATTTCGCAAATCCGAGACATCGGGGTTGCAACCATCAAATATGAATGAATCGCATATCATCCACAAAAGGACAATGATTCATTGACAAAATTCGCATGATTGGCCACAGATGGATTAGGCTTGCACTATTTAATAAATTTAAGCAGAATTTACCAAGAAAACTATTTAGGGCGCGAAATGTGGAATTAAATTTATGTAGTATTTTCTTTAAGTATCTTCTACGTCAAAGTTGATATGGCCTCTAATGGCGTTTATTTTAACGTGACGAAAACAAAGTACATGGTTATCAGTAAATACAAAATCCCTCCTGAACAATTGCTGTTGAATCATAACCCAATAGAACGGGTAAATAATGGATTCAAATATTAGCGATCAGTGTGATCACGCAAAAATGAAATAAATCAACTTATTGAAAAAACCCACCATGACCATTTAATACAAATATACGACCATTACGATGCTTTGTATGTTTAGTCCTACTCTACGGGATAGAATCATGAACTCTAACCAAAGCAACAATGAAAAACTTGAAGCGTTTGGGATGTGGTGCTACAGACAGATATTAAAAATACACTGGGGAGACCACGCTTCCAACACTAAAGTTTTATTTAAACCAAATAAAGAGCGCGAAATTCTTTTAAGAGTAAAATAACGAAAGATAGAATACTTAGAACATGTTTCAAAAAACGAACGTAGATACAGCCTACCATAACTTATTCTTTAAGACAAGATAAACGGAAAATGATATTCGGGGAGAGGTAGAAATCCTTGGCTTTAAAATCTAAGAAAATAGTTCTCCTTAACATTTACAGGACTATTTGCGGCTGCTGTCGATAAAGTTATAATATTAGTTGCCAACATTCAAACTGAAGGCACAGAAAGTAGAAAAAATATTCTTTATAATGTACTGATTGTTATATTATCGTATCCTTCGCGAAATTTAATGAACAAAAGATGTCCCCCAAGTATTTTTAAATTCTTTTATGTCCGTAACTGAAATACCTGCTCCAAAGACGCCTTATACTTTTTCTTTGTTTTCGTTATATTCTCCCACTATTAAAGCCATTGCTTTTTTCATAGGGCCAACTAAATATGCATTTGTGGCACCATGTATATTTAAGTAGAAATAAATATTTTAGTTTTCAAAGCCACTCATCTATTTTTGCATGATTATGAAATTGTTTAAGTTTAAAATGTATTTTAGAACTGTTCTTCCGCCAAATAGGTTTAATAAATTATATCAATGGAATTCGTTTTATTAAAATATCACAAAAATTTGCATTTTAATTCAGTACTGTACAAAAAATATTTTGGAAACTTAAATTACTTTTAAATCAAGGAAAGCTATGTAAAAACATGCAGGTGTGGTTACCACATGACTTTCATTTATGAATTTAAGACATATTCGTTACTTTTGACAGAAGCATAAGATGTTGCCTCACTATTTTGTCTGCTTTATTTTGTTTGGCAAAATTTTGTCCTATCAATCAAACTAACTTAATTATAAGTTAATTAAATATATATTTTTGCATATAAGTTTTGGCAACTTTATTTTGCTAAATAAAGTTCCACTAGTGACATCCGTCACTTTTTAATTTGTCATCGTCATCTTTTCATGACTACTTGTGGCACATAGCCTCTTCTCTGCTTGTAATGCTGGCAACTTACATTACAGGTGGACCTACAAATCAGCGTGGATTTCGAACCACTGCAATTACATGATTTCTTTTTGGCCCACGCTGGTAAGGCGGGTTGGGAAGCTGGGGCAGTTTTGAACATATAAATATTATATATGCTTGGGAGAGGAATTATACAAAAAAAAAAAAAAAAAAAATATATGCTTTGGGGCGCGAACTCACGGTCTTGCCCCCAGCAGCCAGATGCCTAGACCGCCGAACTACACTGACACCCTACTTTTTAATTACATGGCCATATTTCTTTAATTGTCAACCTAATATAATGATAATATATATCTGCAACTTAATGACAACAATTTCACTAACAATGTTGCTTAGCTACAAATAACAATGAGTTCTTAAAATGTTGAATTTAAAAAAAAAATATGTTCAAAAAATGTTGGACATTTAATTTTAAACACTGTACCAAAAACCTAACCAATAAACCACTACTTTCGGTTGGTGGATTTCGACCAAAAGGCAATGGGATCTCTCAACTTTTGTTAAAAGTGTAAATATAAATATTTGGCCGATCAATTAAGCCGTCTGGGCTGTAGAGGGGACACCAAATCAAAAAATCTATATTAGCGATTACAATAATTTCTTTTATTTCATAAATGTTGCTAAATCAAAGTAATATTAACAAATACTAAAATGTTATAATATCCAACCTTTGATTAAATAGACTTAGTGAAACCAACGATACCGTTGGCCACCAAGAAAATATCCTATCAAGCAATACAAAAAAACAACAACGAAAAAGCTTATTGAAGATGGAGGCAAACTGGATAAAAGTTTTATATAGTTTAATATAAAAAAACAAAGAGGGCAATAAAGAAACTGACCTGAATAAATTTGCGAAACCATTACAACAATATCATCCAGGAAAGCATTAATAAAGAGACAAAAACATGAAAATATTACGTTGAATAAAATCATTTGGTAGGATAAAAGGATTTAAAAACATCCAGTACGAAGAGTTTCTTGATGGTGGATGTAACGAAATTTTAGATGAGCTATTGCACAGTCTTCACACAGAACGACGCGCAAAAATTAACGGAACCAGTCAAGACGAGCAAAAAAGTGTTGACTCTCTAAGCAACCAAGGTGCCAACAAAGTAACAAAAGAAAACATACCCATATCTCTAAGTATGGTTGAAGGCCCTATTTAAGAAAGAGCTTAAAAAACATAAAACAGAATGCGCACTGGGAACAGAATTTTGCAGGCCCTTTGTAGAGTTCGAAGTCACAACCGCACTAGGATATATGAAAGCTAAAAAGGCAACAAGGTCCAATGGATTTTACTGTAGGTCCCTAATAACAATTGACTTTGAAAATACATTTTAAAAGAGAAGTACATTTTCCTGAAACTACGTATTCTAACTTTAGAGTCTAGAGAGTAAATTTAGAAGCTTAAAATAGGAAAATAAAGGCATAAATATCAACGTCACACATTTGACCCTTGCTTTTGGGGTCCAATGGGTTTTACTGTAGGTCCCTAATAACAATTGACTTTGAAAATACATTTTAAAAGAAACGTACATTTTTTGCTGAATCTACGTATTTCAACTTAAGAGTCTAGAGGGTAAATTTAGAAGCTTTAAATAGGAAAATAAAGGCATAAATATCAACGTCACACATTTGACCCATTCTTGCTTTTGAGGCGATATAATTTTTATTAGTAGTGAACAATTAAGACTGTAAATAAATATCATCGAACCATGTAAAAAAAAACTAGTAAGCTGATATATCCACAAGAAATAAGCCTTTCCTAAATTGAATTCCATTTTTTAAATTAAGTTTGCAGTTTTAAGCTGATTGGTATCAGCTTAAAACTGCAAACTTAGGATCAATGTGTTCTTCCAGTTACCACGTACGGTCTAAAAACTGTTACATTATTAAAAAAAACAGCTTGTTTACAGGTTAAGCACTTTATAAAGAGAACTATACTAGGCTATACTTCGTGATAGGTTATACATCGAAGCGATTAGTAATTGATAGGTACGGCTTGATTCTGGGATCAAAAGCGAAAAAGGGTAATGTGGGAAAAATCTAAAGACGGTATCTTGATGTTAAAAGTGGTCGCGGCCAAGAGGTAGTTAAATATAGCAGAATATCTACAGGCAAAGAATATGAAATTTACATTTATTCAAGCCTATGTTCAGCTAAGAAAGAAAATAAAGAAAAAGTTAGAGTTACAAGTAACCATCACAGAAAACATATAAAGAAGAGGCCAAAAGTTTTTTGGGCATATGATGCGCGCGATTGACCAAAAATGGGTACAAGAAAACTTAAATAGGCTCCAAAGGTAAAAAAAATGGATCTTGAAATAAGAGCATATAACAGGCGATGAGAGCCAGAAACATTAAAAAAAAAGGTGCTTGGAATAAGAAAGCTTGTAGGTTAAAACTAAAACTAAAAGGCAGCTACCAGCTGCATAAACCCATGGAGACGTATACCTATATACTCCTATTCTAAACGACAAGGAAACAAAAAACGAAAATCGTTACCTTAGCCTTAGAGGTTCGTTTCATTACTATTATGTAAGAAAATATCTACCGTCCATTAAAATTAGTTAGTAGACTCGTTTAGACTTAAATGTGTAGGCTGGTGAGTTGTACGTTTAAAAGTCTGTAATAGTTATTTATAATAAAAGTTATAAAAGTAGAATTTTATAAATAAAATCGTTTTAACACACATATTATACAATTTTTTTCTATTTAAGAGTAACTTTCAGGACTATTGTTAAAAGTGTTTACTTTTAATACTAGTGTTAAAAGTTGTTCAATTTTAACACGCTTCTTTATTACATCTAACCAAAGGATGTCGTGTAAGAAAAAAATATATTGAATGGGACACTAATACAATATACACTATATAGTGTATTTTAGTAACAAGAACCAAAAAATCTTTAAAAAACAAAGGTAAAAATATATAAAAACACCTTTTATACAGTTTATTTTTACTAAAGATATTTATATTTTATTTAAGTACTGCTAAAAAAATATATCAGCAAATTTCATCAAAAACTCTCCATAAAAAAGAATTAATATATAAAACTTTCATAAATAATTAATTTTTGATTAGTTCACCACGAAACTTTTCACGCGTTATTAAACTTTTTAATATTTGAGCGAGCTCTGTATGAAAATTTAATTGCAGTTTCTAAACGAAATAATTATCATGTATTTTACAATACAATTAGTGGCTTACTTTGATGTATGCATATGATTCAGATATGGGAAAAAAGTGCATTGACTACTAATAAATTTGTTGCGTTAATTATCGGGGAACAGATGGAGGTATATTAGGTGTGGTTTCAGCAGGTGTGTGTGTTGTGTGTCTGGAAATGTCTGCCGGGCATGGCAATTACCTGGAGGTACCGACATAAACACGAGCATTAACAGGCGTACAAACAAAACCGCAACTAGCGTTACGTGCCTGAGCATATTTGTAATTGAAACTCGAAAAATTAAATTAAATTATACAAATTAATTTCTGTATTACTTTCTTTGCAGTGGAAAAATGACGCAATGGATAACAACGAGTGGAAGAGGGAAGATGGGGGGCCTTGAGCGATGAGCCTCTCTAGCCGCCCATGGACCTCCCCACGACAGTTCAGATCTTTTTCAGCGTGGGGTCGCGCCACGAAACCGCGCTCTTCAGATCAGACACCCCCACAGAACAAATTAAAGGTAAATAATGACCAAGCACCCTCTCGTTCATCGCTTTAAAACTGTCAGGGTGTGCCCTTTAATAGTTTTCCGATATTTTATAAACTCCTAATTAAAACTCTAACACTACATTAAGTTTCAATAGGTTATATTAAACTTAACACAATGAACGAATAGTATTCTAAAAAAAAATATTAAACTAAAATTATTTGCTAATTACAAATAAATTAAAGAGAGGAATAGTGGATTTTTGTTTAGCAATGTTAGTTGTTAAACTTTTGACATGTATGGTGGTTGAACTGGAAAATTTTGCATACCGATACGTCAATTTAAAATTATTAAATAAAAAATTGGAAGCCATCTTGCGCCTTTTGGGCTTGCAAAAACAAGTATTGTACAGCAAACTGACAAAAAATAATAATGATGGTGGCCACAAATTAAAACTCTATTTAACACCTTAAATTTATGTAAATGTAGCTAAAATAATTAAATATTATAACATTATTTGATATTATATCCATACAAATCTTAGGATTCGAGCACCGAAAAATAAATTATATAACACAACCCCTAAGGATCTGCGATTTTTTCCTAAAACCGATCCTAAATTTATGTTTTTCTTAGCACGTCCTCGGCGTCGTCATGGAATCACAGAGACCCCCTTCCTCTCACGGCATTCATTGTACAGGACCAGGTCACTGAATTGTAAATAACAACTAGATATACGGAGATCTGAGTTTGAATCTTGGCAAGATCTGAGTTTGAATTTTTCCAAAAAATATATTTAACATATTCGCAGGATTATTTACTGCATGAATAATTTCAAATAAGAAATTTCATCGATGATGATTTGTTCTCAAAGATACGATAGGATCCATCCCTTTTAGGATTAAACTTTAAGGTTAAAATTTTACTAGTATTACTTGTTTGGTGGACCTTAACCAAAACTAGATCTTCCATTTCATATCTATTTTGTTTGCCCTTTTATATTAGCGTTACCCTTCCTCATATCTTCTGTAATTTCGTGTACATTCCTTACTTGCTTGCTTTCTTTCGACATCTTTTTAAGTTAGGTAGTAATTAGTGACACAAAATTTTCCTCTTGGATGATCTTTACATATTTGACATTGCCAATATTATCTTATTCAAATTCTATTTAAAGTTTTCTTTAAATCATAATTACCAACTTTCACTACTTTTGGTACCAAAACCACAAGTGACGCCCACAGTGATTCACAGTCTTCAATAACGTTTTGCTTCAACATTTTATTAACTGTCACTTTATTAGCAGGATTGGAAATTGGGAAATGAAATCCCGTATTATCGCAAAAGTATCTTCATCATCCCCCATATCTAAA
The DNA here is from genome assembly GCA_030264735.1 of Gymnusa sp. GC000175. NCBI lineage: Eukaryota > Metazoa > Arthropoda > Insecta > Coleoptera > Staphylinidae > Gymnusa > Gymnusa sp. GC000175. The sequence goes on from JARJDX010039708.1 coordinate 21,080, forward strand.
CTCTCATCATTTTTACAGACGCGATTTAAGCTTTTTTCGTTTGATTTTATATATTTAACTAAAACGAAGTCTTTAACCTGTCGTAAAAATGCCAACTTCTTTTGCAACACCCACTACTACTACACCTGAATTAATTCCGTTGATTTCAACATATATAATCGGTCGATTCTGGGGATTCAAGACCAATGCATTGGAATTCATAGCAAAAAATCCAATAGAGGAATTATTAACGTCATTTGGTACCTCTTGCTTGTTTTTATTGCACTTCAAAAATTTATATCGGATAAAACCAGATTTGCACAACCGTAACATGGTGGTCAATCATAGCTTCCTTGGTTTAAACCCCCAGCTTTACATTGCGTAAAGTCTTTTTGGTCATTTTTGGCACTTATAGTTTCATGACCATAATTATGGCAATATCCGCACCTAATTTTTTGCTCCACGTTTTAAGAGTTATCACCGATTTGTTTTTAAACCGAAAAATTATCTCTACAACGTTACGCGCCTTACCTAAAAATTCAAAAAATGTTTTTATATGTTCTCGTTAAATTCTTTCCGATTTAACTATCCATACACCATGCCTAATTGAACGGCTTCAGCTAACTTTGGTTTAAGGAGTTATAAAAATAAAACCTTATCCTACAGACCAAAACGTCGGTAGTTTATTTTAGGTCTTTTTCAGGTGAAAAAATTCTCTGCAAACCTTGTATATTAGTTTTGTATTCTGAACGAATGTCTTAAAAGTTCTAAATCGTGTTGAAAACCATTTTTCGGACTTTATACCTTGTCATAACGTAATGACATGTCCTTTTACTAACATTGGTAAATTACGTACCGCGTTACCCTTGGATACCTTAGCTCTTTAGCATAATATTTGAATACAGTTGCTGCGTCTATAAACTCCTTTAAGTCTGCCCCTTGGTAACATTGTTTTCTGTAACATTACCAGGCGTTTGGAGTTGCGTTAGAGTAGACAGTAACAAGTAATATTAACTCTGTGTCCTAGTTACTATGTTTAAGTTAACTGAGATTGAGGCTCCTTTTCCATCTCCGCTAACTACAGTTGAGTGATCTGTATTTACCATCCTGGAAATCCTCGGAGGCAAAAGGTACTAGATTCTTCTTGTTCTAACCGTCTTGAAGTTTAAACCTGCTTAAATTGTTTATTACACACTTTTGATCTTGTGTAGGGCTAACATACAAAACAAGTTCAAATTGAGTCTGTATTATCGGCCCCACGTTGGGCGCCATTTATAACATTTTTTAATATTATATCAATTTCGCTCTTCGGGAGCAATAATTACTGGATTCTTCTTGTTCTAACTGTCTTAAACTTTGAACCTCATCAAATTGTTTATTACACAATTTTGACCTTGTTTAGGGCTAACACACAAAACAAGTTCCAATTGAACAATATATAGTCTGTATTACCGGCTCTTCATTGCGCGCCACTTATAACATTATTTAATATTATTTCCATTCTTCCAAATCTCAGAGGTAAGCTTAAGCCTCCTGAGAGGCGTTTCACTACGCTTTAATATTTATTTAACATATTTAAATTCATTTTGAAAAATGTAAGGAAATTGTAAAGAAAATACGTAAAAGTAAGTTCTTTTGTTCGCGTTTCAGTTAATTTTCCTTATCTGCAATCTTATCGTCATAATGATTTTCCAGAACATGGAATAAGAAGGAAAGGAATACCTAATGACATTTACAAGCGAAATAAAATAAAATAATTTCCCACTTCACTTTCCCTTAATACATGTTTTATAAACCGTTACTCATTTATTTAGGGTGACAATTTCTATGTAAAGCGTCGC
>JARJDX010039739.1:0-16468 GCA_030264735.1 Gymnusa sp. GC000175
AAATGTTACATAATACATACATAATAAAATGTTAAAAACACAATAAAATTTTTTATCAACATCCCTCGACTCATGCGCCACCCTTTTGGTACTACGCGACAGTTGACACTTAGCGGACTCAGTTCTCACATAGGAAACAGCCTCGAGCTTCCAGACCTGTGTGTACGATCGGCGTTACGCCCAACCACTCTTTTTATGTCGTCTCGATAAAATTGAACGATATGGCATAAGGCCCTAATCCTGACAACATACTTCGATCCATGCGCCACCTGATAGCTGAGCGAGGGACTACGAGTTTGACGACACGTAACAGAGTCGTGTCAAACAATAGGGTTTCCGTGTGTATTATTTTTAAGAAAATTTACAGAAGAAGGCTCATTGTAAGGTAATTGTCTCAGTATTTGGCATTATGTTTTTATGCAAAAGTCAATTATTCTCTCACCGCGGTCCTGGAGCCCCATCGGAGCATGTCTTCAACGAGACTGAATCAAATAAAACTCTTTTCTGTCATATTTTTTACGTCGTTCCAGGTGTACCCATGAGACCAAGCTCCTTCTTCGCAGTTCTTTGCCATGTCATTGCGAGCTGTACCCATCCTTTTTTGCAGGTAATTGTTACAGTATTTGGCATTATGTTTTTATGCAAAAGTCAATTACTTTCTCACCGCGGTCCTGGAGCCCCATCGGGGCATGTCTTCAACGAGACTGAATCAAATAAAACTCTTTCCTGCCATATTTTTTACGTCGTTCCAGGTGTACCATGAGACTCAAGCTCCTTCTTCGCAGTTCTTTGCCATGTCATTGCGAGCTGTACCAATCCTCTTTTGCACACATTGAAATGCTTGCTTATGGAAACAGCTGTTGGACTTTCTAAGGTTATGCCTTATCCAAGTCCACTTTCGACGTTTAATTTTAGTTGCAGTTTGTAATTGGTTTGTCATTAATCATTAAGTATTCATTAATATCTATTAATGAATACTTCGATCATTGATTAGATTGTGTTCAAAAATTTCCAAGTGTCACATCCGTTGTAAAGTACTGATTTAACATTTGAGTGGAAAATTCATCATTTCCAGATGTGGTGAAGCAGTCCGTACAACGATTTCGCCTTCCTAATTCTGGCTCCAACGTTATCCTCAGTGCAAATGCTGGGTGTTGGGAGGCTGCATGTGTGGTACCGTTTCTATAGTACTGTTATTCGTTCTCAGTTGGTGTGTTTTCACCTATTCATTTTGAATTCAATAGGCTGCATAAACGGTTCTTTGGAATCACTACATTTTGTTGGTGTTTATTGGGTCTCCACATGACCTGTTATTGTAGAACCTATACTGGTTTTTATGAAGGCTTGATTTTCAACTGTTTCCCTTATTTTGTCTAGAATAATGCGTGTTAACTAATATCTCGCGGTTCGCCAGACCGCCAGAGGCTAACTTACCTTACACTGGCCCTATTTAACCTATTATTTAACCTTCATCTTTCTCGGGGATTTTAATAGGTAATCAACTTATCTCTCCATATGTAATGACATGAAACAACTGCAAGACGAATATGATATATTTAATCTACTCAAAACATAACCCAAACCATAAACGGACCACGGCAACGGTAGTTATAGACTCTGCCGATGTAAACAATATGTACTTTTATAACGATCGATCACGCCATCACCTGAATACCCTGATAGTGCATTAACCCGGAATTATAAATTACCACCGATAAAGTTGATGTTCACACAGTAAAATAGCAGAAAAATAAAAAATAAACAAATCACTTCGAAAGTATCTACGCTGAATCCTGTGTGACGATTAGAGTATTCATCATCATCATCATCATCATCGATCAGCCTTAGACGTCCATTGCTGCACATAGGGCTCCCGTAGTGCTCGCCATTCTATTCGGTTTTTCGCCGCATTCATCCAATTTTCCCTGATCCACTTGATGTCGTCGTTCTATCTTGTTCTTGATGTCGTCGTTCCATCTTGTTGATGGCCTTCCTCTGCTTCTTACAGTATTACTAGTGCACAAATAGATAGGTCCCAGTTTTGATTTCATGGTATTATAACACGTGAAGCCTGTGCAAGTCCTGTAATGTAATTAAGCGACATTAACTGCCCTATCTACTAGTGTAATACCTTCAATCGTGTGGAGCACAACAAAATAATGGATAACCCCAAAAACCTAAGCAAAGAATCAAAGAACATCGGTACTATTGCCGAATTATATTGGATGCAATCGGCGCTTGTCAAAGTACATAGCCAAATATCAGACGCAATGGGCAGTAGATAGGAGATTTGGCAAGGTTACACGTTGTCAACATTGATTTAGCAATATTTAAAGAAGCGTATAGTTGTATTCAACAAATTAAGCACTTAAGGAATGCGGACGACACAGTCGCCTTAGGTAGGAGCCCAACAGAATTAAAACTGATAATCATCGATAACATCGTACAAGTGAAATGCTCGGCTTACTAAAGTGAATGAGTTTTCTAGAGTACCGAGGCGTTCAAACATCCAAAACAACGACGTGGCGTAGCGGTGGAATAGATACTACCGTAAAAAAGCAGAGGGTACCTATCCCGTCGAATGCCGGGAATATCTTGAACAAGCGGGACTCGAAAAGAACTCACCCGAATAAACCAAAGTAGGAAATTACTATTGACGTAAAAAAAATTGCACTCTAGACCACACCATGAAAGGCAGCGGCTTATTATAGAAGGAAAATTCTTTGAATATCGTTTGTAAAAAAGGAAGCTGCCAGCAACAACCTCCACACGTCTGCAGCTACTCGTTGTGATTTCCTTTTTTCGTATTTACGAATGTTGATTAGTAAATCCCAAAATAGAGAAAAAGTCAAAATTGTTAAAGACAAAACTCATTACTTTTTTATTAAATTATTTCAATGCATTTTAGAAGCATTTATAATTATTATTTGTATTAAAATCGTTACGTAAAACGTTTATAAAATTAAAACATTATAACAATGCTGCAAAATTATTTTTTAGGTTTAGCAAACTTAATCTTCTCTAGTATTTTTGGATCAACATTAATTTTTGTATTCATTTTATATGTAGGTTTTCCTTCTTTGTTTTTACTTTCACAGCGAACATCAAAGAATGGATTCACAATCACTTCACTTCTATAAATAGTAGTACCGGTCGCAGCAGAATATTCCTTAGAAGATCTCGGATATTTATTAACTTGCTGTGGTCTTTGACTTATCTTTGTATCCATTTCTTTTTGTAGTATGATTAATGTCGAATGTTCTTGACCAGATGGATTTGCATGATAAATTATTCTATCATTTATTGGTTGTATACTGCGAAAATTTCTTTGCAACGGCTCATAATTTGTATCTAGAAGGCTTCTAAATATTTCCACCTACAAACAAGGTATGAAGGGTGTTGCATGAAAAAATCAAAATTTTTATCGTAAAATTAAATTACTTGGTCATGGGATATTCCAACTGGTTCTCTAGAAATTAGCCACAAGATGTAGTGAATACATGTTGATGTATTTACGGAACCAGCATATAAAAAGTAATCATGCATGAAGGGTTTTAAGAAGGTATTCAGCGGATATGACTTTAAACGCACTGAACAATGAGGTTCTCTAATGTGACAAATTGCGTCTGTAAGTATGTTAACGGCTGGATTTGGTTCATCTTGTAGCTGTAATTGTTTAATAAAGTAAATTAATAACATGAAAATTTGGTTACCTTGAATAAATAGGCTATCACAGCCATGCCATCTTTCTTTTTTAAAGCACTTTCCTGGGTTAAATAACAGCTCTTAAAGAAGACAGCATGCATTTCTAAAAGGTGTTGTACTCCACTTGCAGTATGTTCACTTCCTTCCATATTGTTTGCACCCCAATGAAAGTGAAGCTGAGAAAATACATAATTACCTACAAAGGGACCCCCAGAAAGATATGGTCTTTCTTGCAGCCATTTTGCACTTAAAATGACTAATATTCAATGAAATTTAAAGCAAGTTATTTGATTAAAATTTACCTGTATGGCCGGTATTGGTGAACTTCACCTTCTTCGGAGGTAGATCTAAATGATGCCATTCTAGTTGTGGTAAAGTTATTTTAATAGTTTGAGATATGTGGATATCAATTGGAGATTCATATACTTCTTTGTTATGCAAAAGATCGTATATTGTTTGTACACCCTCATGAAGAGGAGTTTCTTCATCAACTTCGTCTAAAGTTTGTAATGGATCTAAATATGTTTCACCTTCTTCGGCTTCGGGTGAAGTCATTACACCGGAATTTTGAAGCGTATTACTAAAAGTGTCAGTTTTGTTACGACAAGTTTTGATTAGATTCGATCTGACAAATGTCAATTTGTTTGTTTTTTATTCAGTAAAGATGTCTTTTATAGATCTTCCTCTTATTTCGACCAAATATGAAAAGCACATTTGTAGACCAGACTGTAGATGTCCGGAAGCAAACAAGAATGCGAAAGGTGATAGCCAAGATAAAAGGTTAGAAAATTGGGACCAATGGATAGACAAAAGAAAGAAAATTCACCAGAAGATTGAAAAACGTACTAAAAGGCCTGCAAATCAATTAGTTATGAATACGTTTGAAGACAAGAGACCAGTTGAAGAAAGAAAGAATATTTTGCAATATGCTAAAATTCCACATTTATTTGATCGTTGGAGAGGCAATCCTGCATTTTGGAAAATGCCCACGTCGCTTACAAGATATTGTTGTTGCGAGCCTGAAAAATACTTTGCTATACTAACGAAACCCGAAAAGTGTGAAATTCCCGAAATCGAATATATTAAAGTTCCGAACAAAATAAAAACAGAAAAAGATGCCCATTGTAATAGGTAATTATATCTAGATCCACATTTATATTTAAATCACTTTACAATACTTAATAGGAAAGTAAAAAATTGGTGCTCGTCAAGCTATTGCAAGAAAAAATTTCAAACAGAAGACGTTAAGGATATAGAACCGTTCGTACCAAGTTTGAGTGATTTAATAATAGTCGGAAATGGAATTTATAAAGACCCAGAAATATTATTCGAAAGAGATTCCAATCAATCACAGGTCTCTACAGAAAACACAACCAGTGAAGAAGTAACAACTTCCCCTTGCTTTCTAATCATAAACGATATGCGTTTACATGGCAATGCAGAAGGTTTAAGAACAACTACTCTCTTCTTAGAAGGCATTAAGTGTTCTGGAGTGGAAACCACCTATTTGTTTATAGAAAATAGAAGCAACCGTTGCTTACGTTTTATCTTTAAGAAACATGAACAAACAAAAACACTAACAAAAATTGTACCTAATGCTTGTGACAAGCAAAAATTCTTTTATAATAAAAATGTTCATGTGATTCAACCGGGTGAAAAACTAAACTTTCCGTTTTGGTTTACTACAGATATATGTGGCCCCTTTACAGAAACTTTTGAAATGGATTTGACTCCAGATTTTTGGAATGGAAATTTGAAGATTGCAGTAACTTTACATGCAGAAGCTTCAAAGAAAAACCTTAATGAGCAACTGGCTGAAATTGTAGAACGCATAGATAATCAAATACGAGCTAGAGTAATTAATGAATTCTTAGAGGACATTCTAAAGAAGATACCTCAAAATAAGTCCGAAATTCGTGTTTATACCTATGACAAAGCTGCGATTTTTGAGGCGGTCAACTCGGTTTATGATCCATTGCAATTTAGACCAAAATATTTATATGATAGAGTGGTGGTTGATGAACTTGAAAGATTTTATAAAAAAGTAAGGATGGACCATCATCCAGAAGAGTGGGATTATAAATTGGATACTTTAAGAACAGTAACAAAAGATAGGCAAAATTTTGAAACTGAAACTGTGCTTGAAGAAAATTTGAAAGATATTACAACAAAGATTGAAGAAAGTAAGGTAAAACGAGATGAGTTGGAGGCCAAGGCTCTTTCATTTTGGCAAACTGAAGAAGGCGGGAAAAAGCAAAAGAAGGGCAAAAAGGGTAAAGGATCTGATAAATCAAAGAAATCTTCTAAACCTAAGAAATCATCTAAAGGTTCTAAAGATTCTAAAAAGAGTAAAAAAGGTAAAAAGGGGAAAAAGGATAAGGATAAGAAGGAAGTTATTGTAGAACCACAACGGGAACCTTTACCTAAAACATTATGCGATGAATTGGAAGATATTATAGCTAAACTTAAGGCTCCAAGTACATGGAAAAAGGAGCATAAGCATAGAATTCAGCTATGTTACACTCTTTTCTGTGCGTATATCGATAGAATTTGTGAAGATGTGCTGGATTTAGAACACAAATTTTATATTGAACGCCTTCTTCCAAAGGTAAGAAAGATGGAACATGTTGAGAAAGATAGGATTTATGACGAAAAATTGGAAAGTACAGGTATAGAGGCTGCTCGATTTATGGAACGCGTTGGTGGTTTTGGCGATCAACCAGCTCCTCAATGGACTCACGAAATTCCACTTGAAGCGCACGAAGAAAGATTTAAAGCTTATCATAAAAAAGAAACAAAGGACAAAGGTAAAAAGAAAGGAAAGAAAGGAAAAGCAGATAAGAAAAGTAAGAGCACAAAAAGTAAAGATAAAAGTAAGAGCAGCAAAGACAAAAGTAAGGGCAGTAAAGGTAAAAAGGAAAAGAAAAAACCAAAATCTAAAACCAGTTTAAGTACGGAAAAGATTGAAGTTGAAAAGGTTGATGATAAAGTATCAACGCCCGACGAAGAAGTGTTTATTCCATTCGAAGTTTTCGAGCATTACGAAAATAATATTTATATTATTTTCTATTCAAATCTGCAACATTTTATCGATGATATGGTAGCCGTGTTTGAACTGCAACCTAAACCAGAGATTCCGCCAAATGTTCTTCAACGCATCCAGCACTCTCAGTTTGATCAACTTCATGAAGATACCGGTTTTCAAGTGCAAATAATAGATTTGAAAAAGAAAATATCCGATGCTCTTAAGTGGAAAGATCAAGACGACGTAGTAATTTTAGAGAGTCCTATAACATTAGTGCCTACTGAAAAACCAGATATTGGACATAGAACCGCATCAGTGTGGACGCTCCTTAAAGCATATTTCCCAAAAAAAATACCATCCAAACCTCTAGACGAATGCGAAGAGGAAATTTACGCTATTGAAACAAAAATGTATCCGCCAGAAATGCGGGATCAAAGCACTTCAATAACTCCAGAAGAAATCATAACAGAAAGAAATTTGCAAACGAGCATTTGCGGCAGCGATACTGCTAATATGGTGGAAGAAATAAAAATGGATGTTACAACTTGCATCTGTGAAGAGTTGCCTTTAGATCCGGAAGTCAAAAGAGTCAGTTCGTTTTACGATTCTACTTGTGCTTTTGATCAAGTCTCTTCAAAAAGTGAAGACGATGATCGTTCCTGCAAGTAAAAAATATATATTTATTGTTTATGCTTTATTTATTAACATTTAATTTTAACCACACACCTTTTTTTAATAAATATATTATATTACTGTTAAAAATCTTAAAATTTCTAGCACCTACATAATAAATGCGTATTTAAAAAGAATACAAAATAATATCTAAATCACTAGGATTGCATTAATATGAGGATTCTTATAAAGAATCTCTTGCTTAGAAACTAGTAAATGCCACTTAGTAAAAGGTTATTTGTGTTTTTATTATTGATTGTATTGGTGTATTATTATTCACTCTTCTTATGTGACCTCGCATAAATCAAATCCAGTTTCTTGTCTGGAGCTGGTGTTTGTAGAGGCCTGACGTTTTTGAGGATGTTATGTTGTTCGCAAGGTGTGGACTTCATTTCACGGAAATTATTAACCTGTAAAATAAAAAGTTGCTTTAATTGATTAAAAAACTTGGGTAAACAAATTACGAGGATAAAAAAATATTTTTATTGCAATTTGTACAAAGAAACAATTTAAATTATCCATAACAATGTCATAAACTTTGTAAGACAATTTGGTCTGAAAAAAAAGGATTATTTAGATGTGGATAACCAAAAATTTGTACTATAATTAGGACGGATTCAGCAGTTAATCTTAATGGGAGTAATAATTTTAATTCCAATGTGAGGAAATTCCAGCGTATTAATTTTGTTTATTGAAACTTTTACAGGATGTAGAAAAATTTAAAGAGCTTCGTTTTGTAATTGCATTTTTTTATGTTTTTTCAAATATTTCTTAACTTTAACTTAAACGAACTTCAAAATGACAATTTGTGAAAATTTTTGGTTTTAATTTTTATAATATATAAAAAAAATTACCATAAAAAAATTCAATATTGTATATTTAGCTCACATATGAATCCGGCTTTAAATTAAGCAGGAGTAGAATAAAACCAGGAATCCAAAGGACTGGGACCGCTCGTACTCTTAATGACTGATAGGCAAAATAGATTTGCAAAATCGGCGCGAATAAGTTCTGATAAAAGAGGCACCCGCGACTAAAGGAATCAGCATGCCAACCAACCTCTGCCTCAAATTAGGCAGAAGGTGGAAGAAGGCAAAAGTAATTACTTGACCTTGCCAAAGGTTTATTTGTTTTGGTCATACTAATACTAAATATCGGGTATTCATACCAAAAGGAAAGTCATAGGTATCAAATTTGTATCAAATTATTTTATTCCCTTTTACATCAATGAATTAACACTAATTTGCAGTCCGAGTCGCTAAATTAATAAATTTGCATCAGCCAATCTAATTTTGACAACTTCGTGCGATATTTAAAAGGTAACAACTCGGCAATTTTATTATAAAGAGTACCTATCATGGGGTCGATGAAGCTTAAATTATTAATAAGTATGGCATAAAATTATTACAAGTTATCTATTAATAAATTTTTACCTTGAAACTTTACTTTTATAACGGTTTTCTGTTAAAAAGTGCTCTAAACCTATGATCTCACTACTATCACTATTTGTTTAAATTTTATTGTTAATAAAAACTCTATTCATCTACGCCAAAAGATTAATTTAAAAGTGATAAATAACGTCCTTGACTTTGCTTTTAAATAATCATAAATTATGTAAGAAACAAAATTTTATCACACTAAAGGTCGTTTTAAATCTTCTCTTATCTTACCTGCTGCCTAGATATGTGAATGGGTGTAGGATAAATGATCCAAGTAACACTTTCAAAATACGGTTCCGTAGTTAAAGAGCCTTGATAGGTGTAATATCCTTTACATTGAGCTTCCTCCTTAATCCAAGTCATACAATCTGCTCTAACTTCGGTGGTCGAATCAATCTTTACAATTTTTTTCACGGCCTCGCTCAATTTGTTAAAACATTCGTTCTCAAAGTCGTCAGTGGCTTGCAAGAAAAATGCAACTACAGCCAATCCATCGTGTTTAGAAGCGGCCTCTTTAAAAGATCCATATTTTTGATTGTAATGCACCGCGTGCGCTTCCATTGAGTACCTGCAAGAGGAAATTGTAAAATTACACGCAATTGCAACACGAGCACAATTTATCTTGCTCAAGCACAATTAATAATAATAATAAACAATTGCAATTTTCCGGCATTCAAAGAGGATATTTAAATTTAAAACACGTTGATAGATAAATTGTTGCACTTTTTTTTAAATATAATAATGAATAATTTATTAATTTGTTAAGACTTATCGGTAAACCTCAAAAATAATTCTTTATTGGTTATTGTTGTTGTTTGTATAAATAATTTCAAGGTCGTTCTTTAATTAGCTTCATAAATCAATTTTGCATGCTGTATCAATAAATTACAATAAAATATATTTTTATTATTACTATATTTTTGCTGTCTCCTGATACCGTGTAATATAAGCAAACAAATGTAAAACTTAAAACCTTTCTTGAAACTATTTTTTGCAGGGTACATGGCTTTATTAAAAGTTGCATTAAAAGATTTTAATTTTAATTTATTGCAATGACATAATGCATAGGTCACATTTTTCATAATTACATTTATAACATAAAAATATGCTATGAAGTAGCTTACAGAACCTTGACCCAGCTATAAAAAATATGTATTACATTTAAAAAATTGTTTTGTTTTTAAAACGACTCTTATCGGTTATCCATTTCCGGTATGTCTGGATATTTTTTTAGTTTACAGTCTTATATAGAGTCTACACAGTTTTTATTTTATATCATATAGGCTCCTACAAATTTCCTTATAACATATTTACAAAACATATATGCAGACATCACCTGATTGGTGAGAAACAATCAATAACCGGACGGGAAAAATTATGGGGATATTGGAATGTAAGAACAATAAACGAGGCTGGAAGACTGAGGCACACAAAAAAAAATTAGACAAGAGTATAATATAGAAATCCTATAATTGAGCGAAGTAAGATGGAACGGGTTCGAAAGTAAACATTTGACAAGTGGGGAAGTCATATTACAAGCTAAAAATAGCATAATAAGGTGGAAACCAGTAAGCCTGAGGATTATAATAGCACGTTTTAAAACTAAAGCCAGAAACATTAGTATAATGCAATGCTACGCCCCCACACAGGACTCCGAAGGAGAAAAAAAGACCAATTCTATTAACAACTCGCTGTCCTGCATAAGATAAAGAAGCAAAACATGATTATGGTAATGAGAAATTGAACGTGGGAAATAACAGCGAAATCCTAGAATACGTAATGGGTAGGCACAGAATTGGGACAGCAAATGATATTGAGAACTAACAAAATCTGATACGCTATCTGGTGGTGAAAACTGAACTGCACGAAAGAGTACCTGTCACTCACTGTGTTCATTGCACAATGTGTTGTATTGTGATTATATTAATAAATAATTAAAAATATAACAAAATAAAAAACCAGTTTAACACCAAATGGATCTCTTTAACATTATTATTCTTGAAAATCTTGGGTAATATCCTATGCTCGCCAAGTTGACAAGTAACTAGTATCCTCTTTCAAGATCAGCTGTTTGAGCGAAAGTGCTGCCACCATCGGTAGTGTTAGTTCTCAATAGGCGCTAGGCTGATAGACATGTGTAACGAAAACCAGCTTGTTATTCTTCTTCTTAAAGTGCCATACTCGTAACCGAGCATAGGCGACTTCACCGCTTACTTTCGTGTTGTGAGTTTTTGTCTGCTATTACATGAAAGCAAGGGACCTACTATTTAATGTGGGTTCCGAACCACTAAATTGGAAAAGCTGTCCCGGGGCAAGTACCCTCGGTGGTTGCCCATTGCCTTCCGATGTTGGTTTTTCAGGATTTGAACCCTGGACCTTTAACTTAGCAGGCAACGTACAGACAGACTAAGCTACGACCACTCTTTGTTATTGAAGGAACAATTTTCCTCCACAAAAAATGTCACAAGGTAAAGTGGGTATCACCTGACGGAAGAACGGGAAACCAGAGCAACCACATCATGATCGCAAGAAAATTGGAGACATTCTTTAATGGACGTAAGAAATAAAAAAGGAGCAGACATTTCAAGCGACACCACTTAATACTTGCTACAGTGTGTCTCAAAGTAGCGGCTTCAAAGAAAACCTCAAATGCTTCTGAAAGGCAGCGGGGATTCAACACCGGAAAGCTAAGAATCCCTAAAAAGGCAGAAAAATACCGCACCAAGCTGCTCAAAAACACAGATACGAAGCCAGAAACAATAACAAAAGACAAAGAACAACCATTTAGAGCATTTTCAGCGAAACTGTAGAAACATAACTAGGATACAAACGAAAGAGCATTTGGAAAGCAACCAAGAGAAGAAAAGAGGCGAAACAAACAGTAAACAATACCAAAACAAGACATAAGAAACTAGAGGCAATGAACAATTATAATAGCTTAAATAAGATAGTGAACAGAAACTTCATGAGAGACAAGAGGACAAGAGAACTGGCAAACAAAGCCGAAGTAAATGCACAGAGAGGTGTTTCCAGAATGATATACCAAATCACCAGAAAATTATCTAACCAGAACATAGCATATGTGAAAGCATTGCGCAAAAAGGACGACACCATTATTACAAACGAGGAAGAAATGATGATGAGATGGCATCAACACTTCTCAGAAGAAACAAAATGGAAAGGCAGAAAACAATGCAGAACAACGAAGCAGCTAACATACGGACCATTATACCTCTAGACATAAACATCCACGCGCCAGACTTAACAGAAATCGTAAGCTCAATTAAAGAACTCAAGAACAACAAGGCTCCGGGACTAGAATACATAAATGCCGAACTAATTAAATCGGATGAAAAACTAGCTGCAACCATTCTCCAACCTCTAATCACGAACATATGGAAACATGAAGAAATCTCAGAGGAAATAAAGAACGGACTTATCGTGAAACTACATAAGATAGGGGACACATCAGACCAATAACTGGCGTGTGATAATGCATCTGCCAACTATCAATAAGGTTCTAGCTAGAATTTTAATGACCAGAACTGAGAAGGCAGCGGAGAGAATCCTATGATCTAAACGACCACATCCTGTGTGGAGCAAGTAGACACAATAAGATAAATATCAGAACAAGCCTTTAATGGAACTCACCACTATATCTTCTATGTATCGATTTCCGGAAGACATTTGAAGTGTAGACCAGGCATGTCAAACTCGCGGCCCACAAACCTCTTGTGGCCCGAGAACGAGGCTTTTTAAAAAAATCTTTCCTTGTCTTTTCTTATGAATAAATGCCTTAAATCATATTTTATTTAAGGACTACCATTTGTTCTTGGTAAATTTTGAGAACATGCGCCCCTCGACCTGAAGAAAAAATGCTTAGGTGGCCGCGGTAAAAAATGAGTTTTGCATGCCTGGTGTAGACCATAAACTCATGTGGGAGATGTCAAAAAGAATGGCGTCTCAAGTAAGATAACAAACATCGTAAAAGAATCCTACAAATCATTCAAGTGCAAGATCATACACGGAGTATCACTATCGCGAGACATACCAGTAATAACCGGCGTGCTGCACGCTGCCGCCACTACTCTGCATACTTTTCTGGTTGCTGTTCTGCGAAAATGTCTAACGGTCCGTAGAGAAATCGCGTGGGGATGAAAAAGAGGCTAGAAGAAATAGTTTTTGCTGATAATTTGGTTATTTCTTTCACATCGTTTAAAAGACATGTAGAGAAAGAAAGAAGTCCTGATAGAGAAGGTGAGCAAATTCTAAAAAGCATGTTCTAAAAATCAAAAAGATGCGTGTTAACACCGATGACAATGGAGGAGGAAACGGTGAATAGAGTTGAAAAATTTCAATATCCAGACAGAAAAATTGGAGAAGATGGCGGTTCAGAAGAAGACGTATACAACTAAATCAGTAGAGCAAAGGATTCGTTCGCACAACTGAACAACATCTGGCGGAGCCAAGCATATGGAGTTAAGACAAAGATCAAGATATTTAACTCGTGCGTGAAATTGGTCCTTCTGTACGGCTGCGAGACATGGAAGTTAACAAAGAACGTGAGATAGAGCGTACATGTGTTTATCAACAAATGTCTGAGGCGCATACTAAGAATATTTCGGCTGATCAAATACTGAACTTCTGAGACGTGCAATTAAAGATCCCATAGAGACACAGATTAAGCAAAAGAAATGGTCCTGGATACGTCATTTAATGCGTCGCCTAACTAAATATAAGTCAAAGAGAATAGGGCTAAAGATTAAAATAAGAAGCTCGAAGATTATGAGTAATAAGAGCAATGGACACCCAAATATAAAAGAAACTAGATCAAAAAGTTACACTTTCAAAAAAGAAAATCCAAAATCATACCAGTAGCTCTAGAATTCATAACATTTGGAAAATTGCAGGTTAAGAACAACCAGAAATATAAGAATATTAACAATTATGTAAGAAGAAAACAAAAAAACAGTTAAAAAATAATGTAAAGACATGCGAAAGAAAGTATGACCACTTTAATGTCCATAAAATAGTAAAGGAGGTGTTACGTGTTGGAGACTATAAAATTAAGCCTAAATCAAAGATTTTCCTAACAAGCGACAAAGACAAAGATACCCATAAGGAGAGGTGGGTGTTAACTTTCAAATTTTAAATGGAAACCACCAGTTTTTTTTTACAGATTCTGATAGTACGTTGTACAATACGCAACTTATATTTAAAATATTTTTTTATAATCTTGGCAGATGGCTCTTTAATCGATAATTTTTTTTTTCTGTTTTTACATTTGAGAACCGATTCATTCGACTCTGAAATACATGAGCTATTATAGTTGTAAAACGAAACATCATGATAATAATATATATGCTGTTAATGTGGAAAGTTTTAGGATCCTTTTTGTAGAACATTTATTATGATCATGAACTTCGACTCAATATACCTTATGACATCACATTGGCGACCTGGTACCTTATAAAAAAGGCCAAACTGTGTTACACCATGTTATCTACATTGTAACAAAACTAAACAACAACGTAAAATATACAAATCATACAAAAATATAACCTTACTAACGAGGAAATCAAGTTCTATAAAAGCTTACAATAACTAAATATACAACCACCAGGGACAATTTTATCGCAAAAGGTGGTATCTACAGAAACCACAAATTTACCAAATGTGTCCCACTTACGATTAGGATTACGAAGCAGATGTTTCTTTAACGGAACTCTAATAGCTAAAACATAATTATGAAAATAACATGTGATTACTTCGCTTCTTTTAGAGCTGCAGATATAATGTTTTGTCTTATATTTTTCAAGAGCGCAGCACAAACACATTGTCAATACATGAAGATCCTGCAAAAAGCAGTTTTGCTGCCTCTACGTTGCCTATTTCTAATCCAATTCAATTTTTTAGAACATTTTTATTGAACCTAGACATTGTTATGCTCAACCCCTATAGTTTAAATATACTTTCTTATCCCCTCTTCTACCAGGGTAATAGAGGATGCGGAATAAACACCAATCACTTTGACTACAACTTAACGAGAAACTGTGAACTTATATAAATACCAAATTTTTTAAGGATTATTATTATTTTAGTCGTTAATACAATGACGGATAGATACTTAAAAGTATATAATATCGTATATACATATAAATAAAAAAATATGCTTTAAATAACCAATTTATACCTTCTAATTAGAATATTAACTGTTCCTTAATTACATTTGGTTCGGATGTTTTATCGTTGATTGTAGGACAACATATCTTAATACCTAATATTATTCTTAGCAAAAAATTATCTTATCAAAAAAGTTTTATAACTACTAATTTAATTAAACCTGTTTATATGATATAATGCCTTGGAAGTGTTATACTAACCAGCACATTTCAACGAGTTATGTAAAATCGTTAATTTTGGAAGTTTATAGACTCCTTCAATGAACTGTTAAATGTTTCAAAACGTATTTTTTGTGTAATTATTCACTTTTATAAATTTTGAGTTGTGTTTATTTAACTTTGTCGAGACTTACTGTTTTCCTTCAAAAATGTGCTCACATCCACTATGGTCATCTTCGCTCCAGTGGAAATGCAATTGTTCAAAAACAAAATGATCCTCGTGCAATGGTCCCCCAACTAAAATGGGCAACTCGCGATTCGTCAATTTTAAAGTGGCTAAAATTAAATAAAAATATGTTTATTAATAAACATGTTTCTAGAATAATTACACATTAAACAAGCCGCACCCAAAAAAAATCGCCAACAACTTTCTTCTCGTCCTCAATTTCGTTATTTAAATTTATCAAAACTATAATTAGCAAGCAGTAAACTATAATTACCTGTATATCCGTTATTCGTAAAGCTGGCATCTCCCTCGTTATCCCAATGTCCGTGAAATTCCAAGGGTTCAAAATGATCATAAGCATTGCTGTCTTCATGTTTTAGTTCGATAGGGGATTGAACGCTCTGCAGACGCCATTCTTCGACGGTGATGTGGGCATCCTCATCTGCAACAAACACGACCTTCACGTCACTAATATATATTTTTATATTGTTTTATTAGTCGCAAGGATAACCGGCACAAGCAGGGAAGTTAAAATTTACGTGAGAAGCCATGGCCTAATTATAAATAGCAGACCTATATTAATTTAAGCATAAATCTTGCAGGTCAACAATGTAGTTTACTACGAAATGCTTATTACTTTCATATATTATAGCTTAAATTAATTAAAATATCCACCAGTTTTGATGCAATATTTTTTTAGTTTATTTTTTAAACTTCTTACTTCTCTTTGCTTTACTTTTTTATCACAATTTGCATACAATGAACAAATTACGTGCTATGTGAGCTTTTATTTTTTTGTTTTTTTACGGTCGTGTTACATTAGTAAGTTTACAGTTTACAGGCAAAATATTATTTGATTATTAGGCATGGATTGTGATGGCAGCTGCTTGTAATTGTGTCGTGGAGCAGGTAAAAACGGGTAAACTGATAGCGATAGCAATTTGATAAGAAATAAGGTACCGGAAATAGACAAAAAAAACATGACATGCAATCAAATTATAGTTGTTTAAAAATAAAATTAAACATGCAAGGTATGATTCAATTTGTTTCAATTTATTTA
>JARJDX010039745.1:0-11171 GCA_030264735.1 Gymnusa sp. GC000175
CACTCGACTTTCCCGTAAGAAAAATACCTGCTCTACCCAATAAAAAAGTTTTATTTGTATACACACTTTTAAAATGTATAGCATGTTGTATGTTGGTCTTGCTTTATTTATTCCATTTTCAACGTCTTTCTCTATCTTCCATTTTTTCGGTATAACCATTGAGTTGGTGGTCTATCTCCACTTCGTTTGTTTGTCTTCGTTCCAAATGCCGTTTGGTGCAACGACCGTCCCCAAATCTGGAACGTGGCCTGTCCATCTTCATTTATTGCTAGAGGTGCGTTTTATTACATTACAGGCACTTGTCATTTTTTTACCATGTTCGTTTCTTACTCTGTTCCATAAGGAAATTCGTAGCATGGCCCGTTACCTCTATGTTACCTATAGTTTTGCTGCCAAACGTTTTGTTAGTATCAAGGTCTCTGCTTCATACGTCATTACCGGCAGCACCCTCTATTTCAACACTTTTTTTTTCAGGATATTCTTAAGCTTTCCAAATGTTGCCTATCCGTTTTTTTTTTCGTGGCTTCTGTCAGGGCGATGTCATCGGTGAATCTCAGGTGGCAAAACCGTTCTTCATCCACTCTAACTCCTATATTTTCCAAAATACCATTTTAAATGCAAATCCAAAGACAGTGGTAAATATTTTTGGGTAGATGGCGAATTCTTCTTTTTCTTAGGGTGCCAAACATGCGTCGGCGACTATCTTTTTACCAGCGATCTATCTTTTGCCGCTTCACATAGCTTTTTGACGCCATTGAGACCAGTCCACTGCCGAATGTTGCGCAGCCAGCGTAACATTTTGCCATTCTGTAGCGGTGTTGAAGGATAGTTTTCAGTTACACAAAGTTTTGTATTTTAGGAATGCTTGCCGGGTTTGCTCTATTCGACTTTTAATTTCTTGTTAAGGGTCCCACAGGTGATTGATAAATGGGCCTAGGTATTTAAATGTCTTTACTTGTTCAATCTTCGCATTTCGAATTTTTACGTTAGTCTTTGTGTGGTTATCCCTTTTGACAACCATACCTTTGGTTGTTTCAGTGTTTATTTTCAAACCGTTACTTGTTTCTGGTTTATTAATTTTATTCAAGAGTTGCTGTTCAGTGTTTGCGAGAATTACCGACTCGTCCGCATATCGGATATTACTTATGGCCTTACCATTGACTTTTATCCTGCCTCAGTAATTTCTATGGCTTCTGAGAAGATGTTCTCCACGTACAAGTTAAAAATATTTGGCAAGAAAATGCTCCCTTGTCTCACTCCTCGCAGTATCTTCACTTTTTTTGTGTATTGATGTTGGTCAATTTGTACACGCGCTTCTTGTTTCCAGTAAAGGTTCTGGATAATTCTTATATCCTTTTCATCCAGTCCAGCTTTATGTAGTTGAGTCAAGAGGATATTATGGTTGACCACATCGAACGCCATCTCATATTCCATGTATCAAAGAAATACGCCCTTCGTTGATCTAGACAATTCTTTCTGAATAACCGTATTAAGGCAGAACACCGCCTCTCCGGTACTGTTTTTGAAGCTAATTTTTTTAATATTCTGGTGTAAAAAATGCGGAGGAAGATTTTTAGTAGGCGGCTCATCAGACTAATTAAGCCATGATCTTCACAGATGTTGGCATTAGGTTTCCTATGAATCATTATAAAGGTGGATAGGATCTAGTCATGTGGAATTTGTCTCGTGTTGTATATGTTGTATTCACCGACGACATCGCCCTGAAACAGGTTGACTATTAGGTCGATGTTGTGAAGACAACATAAGTTTTATTGATTCCGCCAGGATTTCGTCGGGGCCCTGTACTTTGTTAGACTTTTGTCACCTTGATTGCATAAAGTGCTGTTGATATGATATTCCTTATTTTCTGACAGGTTTCTTTAATGTTATTGTTACGTACTATTATTTTTATGCCAGAGTTTATGTGGTTTTTAGATTTTTCCTTAAGGCTTGTGTCCTGAACCAATTCTGTAGTCGACTTTGGTTTCTTATTTTTCGCTAGCCTTAGTGGAACGTTGGCTATTACGGGGTTATGGTCAGATGACATGTCTGCCCCTTAATAAATTAATCGTTTATTAATCAGTACACATTCAATTTGGTATCACGTAGTTTAGTTCGTTATAAAATTACATCGACTTACTCACTTACTTTGTTTGTGGCGACGGCTTACGGCTACCCTAGCGGTTTGGTTCGGGCTCTTCTACGGCGATTCTTCAAGGGGGTTTTGTAGGGCGCCAACCAATTATAATACGTTGAGAGATAATACGTTTATTTTAGTGAGAAAAATATATAATCAGTTTCCTCCTTACGACTACTTTAGAATAAATTTTGATTCCCCAAATCTATGGACTGGATGTGAAATTCGTCAACTTGGGGAATTCGTCCGAACAATCGATTGATCACATTGGTCACACGGCACTTTTGTTTCTCACACTTTTCTGGATACAGACTCCTTGTCTCTTGAGGTTTCTCCGCTCAAGAAAACTCGATTAATCCCTTCTTTCTCACGTGACAATTTATATTTTACACGTGACACTGGTTTCGTATGATGTGGCTGGGTGTGTCTCCCGGAGCTCTCCAAGTCTACAGTCTTCTTGGCGGTAATTGGAACCAAGTATTGGCGACAATCAGGTCATTTCCTTGACAACATTCTGTTAGCCTCTTCCATTGTTCGTTCCTGTTTCCCAAACTGAAATCTCTTACAATAACGATTTTGGTATTAAAGTCTCCCATTATTTTCTCCTTCTTGGTGTTTTTAAGGGGTTTATCCACATCGTTATAGAATGCATCCATTTCTTGTGCTGGCTTGTCCGCTGTTGGGGCGTATACTAGTATTAAGTTGATATTTAGAGGTTGTCCTGCTATTTTGGTAGCCATTGCCCGTTTGGTATTGGTATAACATTTATTATGGAGTGCCTAATTTTGTTGTCCACTATTATTGCAAACCCATGTCAGTAATGTCTATGCGTGTCATTACTGCAGGAGTAATAAATGGTGTTATTATCCTTAGTAAGGGTTCATCATCGCACCTCGCTGATACCCATGATGTTCACTTTTAATCTCTACATTTCTTTGATAAGGAAGTGTAGCCTTCCTAGTGCCATCAAGCTTTTCACGTTTCAGATCGCTATTCTGGGGGTTTCTTTTTTTATTCAGTGATCAGAGACTTTTAGCACCCTCGTACTACTTAAATTTTGCCCGGGACTAAGAGCCCTTGCTTCTATTTTCACCGTCATATAAAGAATTCCCCTACCGATTTTAAATTTGTTGATATTTTTATGTAGCCTTGTACTTGCTGTAACGTTTATGTAAATATAGTTAATTTTGTATATCTATTCGTTCTTAGCCGCTTGTATCGCGGTTAGTTTGATTGTACCGACAGACTTTTTGAATATGAATGTAAGTACTAGAAGCTTATTTTTTATGAGTGTTTTTTTTGCCTGAATATGGTCATCATAGCTTTTTGCTAAAAAAATTAGGAGATATAGTTATTTTTGTTCCATTTTCACCTCTAAACCCTGCCTGTTCTCTTAGTTGATAAAATTTCTGATTCGTTTTTAACCCTTTTGTAATTATTTTTTTGAAGAATTTGTATAAATGTGGTAGGAAACTTATCGCTCTATAGTTTTTGAGCTGTGTAATATTACCTGTAACTGTAGGGGTGTTGTTTAATTTGTTAAGACGTAACACATTTTTGTATTTAGGTTTTGAATGATGCTTTTATTGCATGAATTACAGCGTTTTCTTGATTTATGGATATGCCATCTTCACCTATGCATTAGTTGTTTTTATTCATCTCCGCAAGAGCGTTTTTAATTTCCATATACTTGGCATGTTCTCTGATCGCTGATCTCTGATTTATAATCTTTCTGTATTTATTTGTAACGGTTCTTCTATTCGTGGTTATTTCTCCCGAGCTATCTCCAAATATGAATATTTTGGATTTTTCATTTTACAGATTTTTTCTTAGTACTTTCATACTTCTGTTGTTCTCGATAGTTGGTTCTGTAAGTTATATGTTATGTCATTTCTAATATTTTTTGTAATTTCCTTGTTCAAATCTCTAAGATGTTTCGAGTTTGCTTCGCCTCTTTTCCTCACCACTCTCCTAAAGTTCATAAGTTGTTTGGTAGATATCTTAATTATACTTGTTTGTTCCTTTACTTAGAGCTTCGAGGATTTTGTTGTTTATTTTGTCTGCTGTCTTATGCCTATATTTGCACTGTATATAACTATGTTTATCGATGGGTTTTGATTAATAAATAATATTAATCTCCACTTAAAACAATAATATTTTATTGTAATGAATTATAATAATTATTACAATGGTTTGACTTATACAAGCGGTAGCTAAATAACAAGTAAAGATGATATAAAAAAATTGAGCACACATCATTTCAAGATTGCATGCGAAGCAATTTTACGTCCACTTGAAGGAAAGCGGTGGTGATATGTTATCACCACCCAGGCTGGTTGTTATCATTTTTGCGTAATTGCAAACTTGTTTTAGTTTCGTCTAACCAACATGTTATGTCTTGGTTGCCAACTTACTTAGGCTTATATTGATTTTTGCCCTTACTATACTACGATCACTTTCTGATGCGAAACTACAATTCAGAACAGTGACATCGGTGACGAGAAGTTTTTTGTCTGAAAAACTAAAATCAATTTCGTTTTTTGTGATTAAAGAGAAAGCTATTTATTATAGGTTTTGCATTTTTTGAAAGTTTATTGTCAATTCCCCCTGATCATTTCGGTTCTCTGTTCCGTGATTTCCCATCGCACCCTCAGATGTATCTACTTTCTTGCTTATTTTTATTTCCCCGGTACCCTTTCGGCAACCTTGGACGGCGGCTGATTGAGGATCTAACAATCTAACAATCTAACAATCCAGATGGTTCCCGTTTGAGGGTACCCGAAATACAGTGCTCTAACACTGATTAAGTGGACATCCTTTTGCTAACATTTTCATTAAATCTGTTTTATTAGATTGCTTTTAAGTGTTTGTTGAAAATAAAATTTGTGTAGATTGAGGTTTTTAAGTTAATATGATTTTGAATTTACGAGGTTTCTCATAAAAATATAAAATTATAATAAAAGATGCAACTACAATAACAACACATTTTTAATAATTACTTTTTGTTTTGCTCAAAGGTATCAAAATGGTAGACCAATTAGAGAAAAAAGAAGAGTCAAAAATTCTAAAGAGACCAGGGGGAGGCGCCGTAAAGGGGTTTTTATATGAAATTAAAATAATATTACTATTGGCTATGAGGGCATCTCGAGAAAATTATAAATTTTGGATAATGTCTAACATGCAGGATGTATTGGGATTCGATGATGTACTTTTTAAGTTTATTGATACAGATAACAAATTGCATACTTATTTTATTTAACTTAAACATAAAGATGATGCACAGGCAAAAAAAATTGACTTTAGGTTATTATCTGATCCAAATTCTAAACAATTTAGTGTATTAAAATATTTTGTTGAATATAACAAAACAAAAAGTTGTTTTCCACAAAAAGGACATGACATTTTTGAAAATACTTTTGCAGAATCAAATTGTAGTTTTATTATTTATACTAATAATGAGATTGCTGAAAGGGGTAATAATTTGAAGGTAAATTCAAACCATATATTAAGTACAAGTTGTGAAAATGGATTTCAATTCGTATTTAATGAGGAGGAAAAGAAACAATTGACCAGAGATATAAGTAATCAACAAAATGACGAGAGGAATGGTTTAGCTGAAGCATTTTCAAATTTCATTTTAAGAGAAAAGGAAGGTGTTAGGATTCCACAAAAATATCAAAACTATAAAGAAGTTCTATGTAGAAAAGTAATTCACTTTGAGGATAAAAATAAATATGGTAAATTTAGGGATACATTTTTATTTGGTGAAAATTTGTCAAAAAGTGAAGAGGCATTTAGGTCTGCATTTTTAACAAAACTAAAGCAATACTATCCAGAGTCAACGGATTTATTTGCAGAGTTGCGGAACAAAAGGTTTAATGATTCAAAAAGTTTTATGAACCAACATAAAGAAAATTACGAACTACCCAACGACTGCGAAGAAGATATTAAAGAATTTCTAAATACTTTAATGATTTTTACAAATCAGGCAAGCAAAGAAGAAATTGATGCACTTATTTTAAAAGAAATTAAAAATATTTCTGAATTGAAAAAAGAAGCAAAAACAAAATTTTCGTTCATATTGGATAAAATCACAAATTGGTGGAAAGCTGAGGATTCTGACTATTTGACTAATAGATACGTGGAAGAAATTTTTGAAAATATAAAGAAAAAGGAAAATTATGTACAACTATTTGCACCGGCTGCAGATATGAGATTAAAANGAAAAGTTTTTTAGTCTGCTTATTATTGAAAGTGTTCAAATTCCAATAAAAAAAGAAGAGTATTATAAATCTATAAAATTAATTTTAAAACTTAATTACAAGAAAAAAATTATTTTTATAAGCGAGGAACACGACTTGTTAGCTGTTGAACTTGGACAAGAATTTAATACGAAATACGTAAAATATACAGATGAAAACAATTTTTCTGACATGTCATCCGAATCGCAAAATACATTATTTGAATATAAAGTTAAATTTCAAGGAAATGAAATATCATTAAAAGATTTAACAAATATTGAAACAATAAAAAACCATATAACTGCTGCAGATATCCATAAAATAATTCAAAATAAACTAGAAATTAATAATATTACAAATGGATTTGAAGATGTAAACTACATTGAAAGAAAACTTATCCATAAAGGACAACATAAAATACAACCAGAAATCAAAGTGGATGATTTAAATGATATTTTTGAAAGAGTAATAATAATAGTCGCCGAACCTGGTATGGGTAAAACAACTTTGGTTAATTATTTATTCGCAAAAGAAATTAAAATCAACCCTACCTTATGGATTAATAAAATTATTTTAAACGAATGTACATACAGTATAAATCAAATTAAAAAAACCAAGGGTGAGAAAATATATATCGAAGATGTGATAAACTTTCTTGAAAATAATCAGAAATTGGAAACTTCATTGGAAAAAGCAATATTTCAACAAACACTATTGTCAGAAGGTGGTGTTACATTCATTTTTGATGGGTTTGATGAAATATGCCCAGATTATAAAGAAACCGTAATAAAATTAATGAAAATTTTAATTCAAAATTCCAAATCTGAAAAAATCATCATCACCACTCGCGTACAATACAAGAATGAATTGGAGCAGGAGTTAGGTGTTTTGAGTTATAGTTTCACACCGTTTTCAAATGAAGATCAAAAACATTTTTTGGAAAAATTTTGGATGCACAAATTAAATTTTCAAGATGATAAAATGAAAAAGGTAAGACACTATGTTGAAAAATTGATATCCGTTGTAAAAGAAACTTTACATGATACGGAAAGAAAATTTATGGGATTGCCTTTACAATCTAGAATGGTGGCAGAGGCGTTTCAAGAAGATGTTAGAGAATATGCTGTCGATTCTACTGCTGCGATTAAATTGCCTATAAAATTGGATATGATAAATTTGTATCGTTATTTAATTAAAAAAAAATTTAAAATTTATTTTCAAGATAAATTGCATTTATCACCTAACAATGTAAATTATGAAACATTTGTATTATCCAAGAAAGAAGAACTAGAAGAAGGACATACGTATTATTCTATTAAAATGTTATTTCCCCCTCATTTGGATAAATTTCTTCCACATTTTAAAGAGAAAAGTAACCAAAATGAATTGCAACGAGTGGGAATAATTAAAAACATTGAAAAAAATAGAATATTATTCACACATCGAACTTTCGGTGAATATTTTGCAGCACTTTGGTTTTCTGAAAATTGGCAAAACATAGAACGAGATTTATTGCAAGTAGTATTATTTGGAATAGAAAGCGAAACTGTGAGGAACTTGTTTGATCGCTTTTTATGTGAAGGAAAAGAATTACACACGGCAGTTTTAAATAACGATCCGCAAAGAGTTAAAGAATTACTACAAAATGGAGAAAAAGTAAATTGTCTTGATGCAGGGCGAAGAACTTCACTTCATTTAGCAAATTATTTAAACCATTATGAAATAATGGTAATTTTAAGAGATAATGGTGCCAACACCAATGTTAAAGATGAGATATTTAAATGGAAGCCAAAAAAATATTTTTATCAAAATGAAGAAACCTGGAAAAAACTTACTAACTTATATGAATACTCTTCAAATAAAAAATTTATAACTGGTACACAACAATATGAACTTGCAGCTTATGGTAAAACTGATGGTAAAAATAATTTAGATAAATATTTAAACTCAGCTTTGCATTATGCTATACTGTTTGATCGTAAGAAAAGTTTTCGAATGTTATTAGAGAGTAAAGTTGATGTTACTTCCGCAAATAAGTTTGGTTATACTCCATTACTTATTACTGTTTGGCAAAACAATTTGGAGTTTGGTCGACTTTTAATAGAAAAAGGTGCAAGTGTTAATGCTATGAATAAAAATAATTGGACCCCCTTATTTTATGCAGCTTTTGAAAGGAACTTAGAATTTGGTAAACTTTTAATAGAAAAAGGTGCAAGTGTTAATGCTATGAATAAATATAATGAGACACCGTTATTTAAAGCGGCTTCTCACTGGAACTCAGAATTTGGTAAGCTTTTAATAGAAAATGGTGCAAGTGTTAATGCTATGAATAAAAATAAGGAGACACCCTTATTTAAAGCGGCTTCTCACTGGAACTCAGAATTTGGTAAACTTTTAATAGAAAATGGTGCAAGAGTTAATGCTATGAATAAAAATAAGGAGACACCCTTACTTTATGCAGCTTTTAACTGGAACTCAAAATTTGGTAAAC
This sequence comes from Gymnusa sp. GC000175, assembly GCA_030264735.1. NCBI lineage: Eukaryota > Metazoa > Arthropoda > Insecta > Coleoptera > Staphylinidae > Gymnusa > Gymnusa sp. GC000175. The sequence continues at coordinate 8,870 of JARJDX010039745.1, forward strand.
TTTTAATAGAAAATGGTGCAAGTGTTAATGCTATGAATAAAAATAATGACACACCCTTACTTCGTGCAGCTTTTAAAAACAACTTAAAACTTGGTACACTTTTAGTAGAAAAAGGTGCTAATGTCAATGCCAGAAATAAAGATAATGAGACACCTTTATCCTTAGCAACCTTAAATGGACATATAGAATTTTGTCATCTTCTAATAAAAAATGGTGCTAATGTGCAATAATAACATATAAAATTCAAAACTGATGCTAGGAAACATTGACCCCTTTTGGAGTCTTCATCGATTAAAACCGTTGTCTTGTTGCTATCGTGAACACCTGAGAAAGGACTTTATTTTATCCTAAAAACTTTTAGAAATTTACATTCACATATACTATATAGTATGTATGGTATGTATATTCAAATATACAAATAGTACAATAGTCTTCCTGATATGTTGAATAATCTTTAAGGGATTTTATTATAATATTTTTATGGATATTTTTATTCCTATAGAATCAAATCAGTCTAGTGACACTACTCTTTTTAAATTAATTGTGTTTGTTGCATATTTTTAGAATTTTACTGGTTGGATTTGTTGATTTAAATAAGAGCTAACTGGAGTTGTATTATTTGTAATATTATAATTTTTGTTTTTAAAATTTTGTATTATTAAAATTAGTAGTTTATTTTTACTATTATTTTTTATTTTGTATTATTATTAAATATTTTCATAGTTTTCCTTTTATTTAATATTTTAGTTTGTATCATCTTCACCTGACTTTCCTGTAAACGAAAAAACTTCATCCAATAAATAAAAGCTGCTGCCATTACAATTTGCATCCAGTTTATTTGAACAAACTCAATAAAATATTTATTCTCTAGCTAGGACACCGCTTCTCAACTGAGGGTCAAGACAAGATCTTGAATGTAAATTTTTAAGATTTAAAAATTAAAATTTATAAAAAAACCGTTTTGCGAGTGGCGAGGTAAAAAAATGATGCATCAGAAAATACCAGTGGCGGATCTAGAAAATGTTCAAGGAAGGGACAAAAAAATTCTGTATTTCAAGTTAGTGTTAACTTGAGAGTGAACGTTGCGCATCCATATACAAAAACCTGGAAAATCCAAAGTATTCAACTAAATTAAATTTAAAGTAATGCACATTCTTAAGTGGTGCTTCAAAAACATCACATTTAGCTAGGAGAAAAGAAAAAAATACAGCAGCTACGTTAAAAACAATTTTCTTTATTTTTGCTTTATCCAAATTGTAACCAACATTATCCAAATGTAATCAAAATTATTGCAATTTTAGCAAAAATCAAACTTTGACGAATATCAAAGCAAACACTGGATTGCTAACTTGCAGATTTTGCATATTGACAGCAGGGAACTAAGTAACTAAACGGCCGCCATTTGTATGGTAGGCAAAAATTGTACTAAATTTGAAATTTTTAATATATTTGCTATTGTTAAAATAGCTCATATAATCATATAATCTGTGCAAACAATAATTATTATTGACACAATTAATTAATTTGTATATTGTTTATAGTACGTTGTATTATATATGTTTTATAGATTAAATAACGAACCAGTGAGTAACTTGCTTCTTTAACCGATATAAATTAATAGCTAATAATACTTAAGCATTACACTGACACTAACAGAGTAGTGCACTGTATGCTACAAATGAAAAAGTGAAGAATATAATGATGTAGGTCAAATATATTAAATATGAACTTCTACATTTACGAAACAAATGAAAGCATAGCAATGGCAAAAATTTTAAAATTAGATTTTTGCGGAAATATCCGTTTTTGACTCTTCTTACTTAAAAAATAGTGGTTACGAATTTGAGTCATATCCTTTACTTTTGACAAAATATAAGTATGTTTCATTAATTATCAGCTAATTAGGTTAGCAGTATGTCTCTTCAATTTCATTTTGTTAAAATGTATGTTGGTAATAACTCCGATAGTGACATCCGTCACTTTTGAATGTTCTACAACCCTATTTCATTAATTTTTAGCTGATTATAATGACATGCTATGTCATATATGCTATTTGATGAGAATAATTTCAATAAAATGTTGCTTAGCAACGAATAAGGTTGAGTTCTTAAAATGTTCAAATAAAAAAAAATGATAAAAACAAAATTTGTTATAAATTTTATTTTGAACACTTTTGTACTCTTGTGTTTTTTCTATAAACTGGATAATATTTGCAAGCAGTTTTCAAATGAGTTTTTGTGTGTGTGTCAGTCTGTCTGTGTCCTCTTTACAGGTCAGAGGGCTGATCGACCTGTAAATTCAT
>JARJDX010039756.1:0-11960 GCA_030264735.1 Gymnusa sp. GC000175
AGTTACAACAACTCTCTTTAGGTCACTCAAGTGCCGTCTGAAGATCAAACGAATGTCAAATGAAGCAAGAAAGAATACAAAGTGCTAAACCATTACAAAAACTGAGGTCACTTTTTGGGAAACCTATTAACAATACCTGCAATTACGAACTATGGAATTTGTAAGAAAATAAAACGTCTATATAAATCTGAAACCCAGTTTAAGCCAAACATGAATGGCGCATTATAAACGATGAGGAAACATTTGACAAGCAAACGAAAAAGTTTTTTTAACCCTTCCTAGAGAAATCCTAGCGGAAAAGAAAAATACAACCCATCCAATCTTAAACGCACCTAACCAAAAGGAGCTGCCCGTAAAACTAATTGTAAGGGCTAAAATCAAGTCTGCAGTAAAATCAAAAAGCCATAAGTTATGACAAAAAAAACATTGTATTTGAACTACCATTTGTAGACAAAAAGATGCTATTAAAAAGCTTATAATTATATTTAATTTAATCTGGTATCGTACTTGTTGATAGAATTCACCTCCAAGTTGGTAAAGGGTAGGAAACACCATCTGGTGGATAACGCAAAAGAAAACAGAGAGAGAGTATCTATATAAGCACTTAACTCAACCCTCGGATTGAGCAGGGTACTTTGTAGCCAATAGAATGGGAACTTATTCGTAAAGGCAAACAACCTGATTACTTTGCCATTAGAACAATTCAATGGATTAATAGCTGTAACAAACAATATCGATATACCAAGCGATCCGGGTAGTGACCAGCATTCGAAAGGTCATGCGTGTAATGGAAGGCACCGCATAAAAAATCTGCGTCTGGAAAAAATCTTAAGTCCAACTAAGGAAAATAACTCATATGGCTACTTATAATCTTCCACAAACGGAACACTCCACATCCTAGAAATGGAGCTAGCCGAAATCCACTGAAAAGGTAAAGGCCATTTTCAAACCGAAAACCATACCATTTGTATATCAGGAGAGCAGTAATGGAGTAGCTTTATCGTCAACAAAAATATATTCCCATACGTTCTCCAATACAACCTCATTAACCATTGACCTATTACAACCTGAATCCAAAACGATAAGGACTCCACTTAAAATTTACATTCCGACCTCAGATGCTCCGGACGAATAAGTCAAAGCGATGTACTTACTCCACCATAGAGAGTCAGACATGAAAAATTCCATACAAAAAAACTAATCTTTATTATAGGGGATCACAATGTGAAAATATAGTAAACGATAACATACCCAATGTGGAAAACACAACTTGGAAGATAGAAACTATAAACCTTTGTTAGATTTTGCTATAAAAAATGGAATAACAATTACTAACACTTTAATCAAATATTACGTTGGACGCCTGTAAACGTGGACATTCGTGAGGACCACACAAAAGACCGATTAGGCTATATTTTTATCAAAGACAAGTAGAAAGAAAACTTTAATATCTAACGTAAAGGCTAATCCTGGTGCAGAATGAGGACCAGACTATAAAATGCTGTGGGCCAAGTTTAAATTCAAATTCAAAAAATAACTTAATCTATTCCCAAGTCGGAGGAGGATGATAACAAATACATTATAGTTTAAATATACCTTACATACAACGGAAGTCCCGGATATAGACAATAATTCCAACACACAATGGCAGGAAATTAAAAGATGTATTAATCGTAAAAGAAAGGAGAGAGATAAAAAGTACCACCGATAACAACGACAAACGTTTGCAACTCCAATAGTTTAATTGAGACATTAGAGCAGCCACACTTAGAGTAGCTGCGGGGAGTTTATTAGATACTCTAAAAGACAAGAATCGATTGAACGTTTAATAAGATAGATACCTCTCTTGAATGTTAAAATCATGCACACATACAATAAAAACTCAGCAAGGACTAAAATAAGAAATCTGAAAGGTATAGTCAAAGTATTGAAGAACCCCTTTCAAAACCTATATGATGCTTCACCTTACTTAGTAAAGAATTTAGCCACCGATTTGTTTCACGTGTAAGGTTACTTGCTAGTCCTACGACTGAAGCCGCGTCCTTGGAGGGCCGGGTATCTCTTTTAGTCTAGCTCTTTTTATTTTATCTTTCTGGCCTGAGGGAATTAACATGGTTTGGACATGTAAAGCGGATTATGGAAGACATATGGTCTAAAAAGGTACTGAAATAAATACCACCGGAACGAAAGAGGGGACGGCAACAAAGATACTAGAAAGGCAACATAAATAAAGCAATAATTAGAAGAAACTTAGAAGAAGGTAGAGTTTTTAATAGAACAAGATAAAGATTGGGTGTGGAAAAATGGCAACAGCTGATATTACTATTTCTTTTACAATGACTAAATCTTTTATTTGGTGTTTAGTCAACTTCAAAACTTTAATTTTTTATTTGGATTACTTTTTTTTTTGGACTTGGATTATAAAATCATACATTTAATTCTATTCTTATTCTAGTTGATATATTTCCTCTTTTTCGGCCTTGCTATTTTTAATTTATTAGCTCGACATCTCCTAAGTGTTCTCACTAATGTTTCATTTATTTGTTTTTTTCAATAGCGTCTAATCCTTTTCTTAGGTTTACGTTTTTTCTTTCTATCCGTTCGATAGATATTGTCGCTTCAATGTTCTATCTAAATCGCATATTTTATAACTTTAATATATACAAGGCAAAAATGAGCTAGAGTCCAGCCGCTAAACCAGTGCTGTCCAACTTCCATAGACACGCGGGCCATTTTTTCATTTGAAATTATTTCAGGGCCACAAAAAAAAGAATAACTAATTGAAATCTCAAAAAAATTTATTTTTGGACAATAAAAGGTACATTTTGTTAATTTAATCTTAATTATTACATTTATAAATTTATAACTTGATTTTGTTCGCGGGCCGCCAGTTGGACAGCGCTGCGCTAAACAATTAATGCACCGAAATTTTTCGTATTATTCGGTTTCGGTTAGGTTGGATTAGGAAAAACGACTGGTAATTAATGATGCAACCGTACAAATGTTATAAACTTGCCATAACAAAATTATCACAATGGTGTTAAATTTATTAATTCACATAAAAAAGTCTCTCATCGTAATTAAGCAATTACTTTCTTTAAAGCAAATATTGTGTCATGAAAACATTGGTTTTTCATGAATAATTTTTTTTAATGACGTGAGATAAAAAATGTATAGAAATATAAATTAAAAAATTTCTTGCATTTATAAAGTAGGAAATGAAAAATGAATTAAAATTCTAAAAACGCTCTATTATTCATATTTTAATTTAGTGCGCGTGTTTATTTTTAGGACAAAAATGCTTTCATCTCTTCATAGCTTAGGTAGATAAAAAATTATTGCTCCATATTTAACATCTCTAAAAAACTACCAAACTTATCAAAACTAACGTGGTAAAAATCCCCAATTGCCAAATATATTTATTTAATTATGCTGAAATTAAACAAAAATTTAAGTTCTAAAACAAAACTAAAATATAAATGGATTTCAAGAATAACTTTATTGGTGGTTACTTTTTGCCATAATATATTACCTTTGTCCCAGTTTAATAAATTTAAATTCTGGCCAATCAACACCTGACTTTATCAAACATTTAAATGAGATTGGTAATAAACCCCTGCAACTTCATTTTGTTAAAATATGCCTAGGTAATAATTTCACTAGTGATAATATCACTTTTGGCAAATATGTCTCTGCAACTTGATGAAAATAATTTTATTAACCTATTGCTTAGCAACGATTAACAATTAGTTCTTAAACTATTAAATTTTGAAAATATTATAGAAACAAAATTTGTTGCAAATTTAATTAACACTTTTGTACTGTTATGTTTATTTACATAATCTTGATAGTTTCATATTTGCAAAAAAAACCGAAAAACTGTTGGTGGATTTCAGCTAAACTAACTGGGACCCAATTTTTGTTAATTAAAAGCATAAATATGAATTTTTGTGGTAATATGTATCTTTAATAGTTTTTGAGAAACCAAAAAACCAAAAAACTGGCCACACTCACAGACATTTTTCAATTTTGGTCAAATTTTGTTCAGGGCACCCTAACATGTGTATTTCCACTAAAATCTCCATCGATTATGAAGTAAAACAATCAGATTCTACTTAGCCTACAGCGTTACTTAGTTACTAAGAGCGGCTCGGCCAATTACGCTCAAATAATTTTTTTTTGAACTTTCAAAGCGGAATGTGTTATGTTGGAAATAAGGCATATCCTTAAAATTTTCTTATATATGCAGGGTTCATATACAGGGTATAACTTTGTTATAACTTTCGTTTTTGCTGTCATTTGTTCTAGAGATATGTACACTTTTATTGATTTAATAACACTATTAGAGGTTTATAAGAAAATTATAATCTCTTTAGCTAATTCAAATGGGTCCAATTCTCATTTGCCATTGTATGTTAAAAATTAAAGCATTGACTGGTCTTTTAAAATGGCCTATATTAATTTGCTTAATAATCGTTTTCTTTAAATGAAGCACCCTGTATTTTATTTTTCTAATATATAGAGCCAAACTTTTTCAATCCATATAATGTACACTATTCGGGGTAATTATATTTCAATGTATGTGGACGATTATAAAGTGCCTGCAACTTAATAACCAGGTGACCTCGTAGTTAGGCCAACCAACTACACCAGTTGGGTTAACTATGCTGTTAACACAATTATTGGCACTATAGTAAAGCATTAAGGGTTTAATAAAAACAAATCTGAAAAACATTACACATCTTAAATACATTCCTAAAACCCAAATAAACTCTTACTGTAAGTAACAAGGAACGCCAATTATTGAAATATGCAAACACCTGAATAATTCCATGTTTACCACCATAAAATATATAAAATGTCGTACCTGCGCGGTTACGTGGTTATTAACTATTGTTGTATTTTAAGTTATTTTTGTAATAATCCAAAAAATGATATTATACTTGCTGATAACAACATGTTGAGACCAAGTAATCTGACTGGCATTGGTCCACCTTTTCCGATCTATGGGAGTGAAAATAAAATAATATATACACTTCTTCTCAGGAATAACTAAAGACCAACGAGCTAAGGCTGGTGTATCCATATTTATCTATAAAAAGTAGCAGAAGCATATTAAACCTTGGGAAGCATTTAATGAACGTTTTATCAAAGTGATGATCATCTAAGAGGAAAAATATAACGATTCTAAGCATATACGCCTTAAGTGACGACTACACTGTCCAAGCTAAATAAGTTCTAAGAAAAATTATAGAAGAAATCCCGACTACACACAAACTAATAATCGGAGGAGACCTTGAATGCTTAAGTGGGAAAACAGGAGCGCATGGGAAGAAGTAGTTAATAACAATGACGAGCTAAAAATAAACAACATATTTAAAATCAAGCATGCTGTAATAAGTCACAAGTGACGCCTAATAAAATCTATTTAAGACTTCAGTAAAAAAATGCAATTCGAAGAGATTATTAATATGATATGTTAGGAGAATGTAACCGAAATTTCTTTCTCGCGTCTAGGGTTTATGCTATACGACCATCAAAATCTTGCTTATTTGAAGTCAGATACAAAGATTTGAAACTAGTATAGGTTTAAGAAAAACAAAAAATGTGCGAGCACGGCCTGCAACAAAGAACGACTCTTTGTTGATGCTTCTTGCGGGTTCTTTGTTTAAATCCACATATGAGCAACAGAAAAATTGCACACGATTTGAGAATATCTCAAACAGCCTTGACAAGAATCCTCAAGAGAAATTTATTTTATCCGTACAAATTGTGTTGTTAATGACCATACTCGAAACCGACTTAACTTTTGCAACTGGGCTCTAAACAAATTCAACCAAGATGCTTTAAAAGCGTACTTTTCTCTCCGGGTGCTCATATAAATCGTCATAATCCGAATCATTACGAACATCTGCCAAATTGCCCTTTCAATGTTAGTAACTAATCCATATGTTAGTAACTAATCCATAAATGTTTGGCCAGGCATTTTAGAAAATTGCCTAATAGATCCCTTTCAATTTCATCATAGAATAAATAGACAAAATGGTTTAATATTTTTGAAAAACAAATTTACTGATATTCTAGATGATTTACCTTTAAATTTTCGACCAAATATATGTTTTCAACAAGATGGAGCTATTTGCCAATATCTTAATAGTGAGTTTGGCAATTAATGATTTGAAAAAAGTGGACCAACTCCGCGACCTGATCTTACCATGTTGGATTGGATCTACAAATATTTCAATTTTGAACATATATTATGTATCTGTTCATTATCTTTAGGATGACAAATAAGAATTATTTTAATTAGCTTAATGCCCGGTTTCATAACCAATTTATAAATTATTGGATAACTATTTGTAGAAATGTTTGATGAAACAGGGCATAAGAGAAATTAATATTTATAAAAACTTTCAATATTGCCATTAAATCAATAAAAGTGTCAAATATACTGGAAGAAATGCCAGTAACGCCAATAACGAAAGTTACATATTCATGGTTGGAAAACATTTTTTGACAGACTATCCAAAAATAATAAATATACAGAGTGTTTTATTTGACATGAAAAGTTATACCCTGTATATAAAAAATGAACCCCCCTATAAATATAAAAATACCAGTATATCAATGCCCAGCTGCGCTTGGGACTTTAATGTTATATATGCAAAACTAAAAGTCACAACAATAGCTGTCACAAATGTGAAAGCTATTGTTTTTTACTGTCAAATTTTAAATTAATTATTTTAGCTTTCCAGTAATATTTTCGTGTTAAAAATTAAAAAAAAAACTATTTAGTTGTAAATGTGTATTGAGGTTATGTAATAATATCAAGTTTGTATTTTATTTAAATTTTTTTTTTCTCGGAGACTATTAGAGATAGGTTCAAACATGATTTAATAAAAGTTATAAAAAAAATCCAAGGACTTAAAATATGATAAAAAAATATACTATTGCGTTTAAAAAAATTGGTTGAAATGCTTAAAATCAAAACTTAAAATTTTTTTCTCAATAAATGTGCGCCACAACATATAACGTTAGTATGACGTTTTCAAAATTTTGATAACTTTTTGCATTCCCAAAATATTGCCCTGTCCCAGTCCTCGATGAACACCCTGTATAGAAGATTTTAGGGAAATGCCATATTTCTAACATAAAAACATTCCTCATTAAAATATTTTATATTTGTACCGAAAACGACCGAGTAGCTGCCGCGCCCCCATACGTTAAACGTTAAGCTCCTAGTCGCTGCCCCCTCCCAGACCAAGACAACTGCCCCGCCAGCCGCCCCCTCGTAGACCAAGAAGAGATCGGCTTCAGCTCGTCACCCTATCTAACCTAAGTCGGGACCCAAAATTTATTTGTTCCATTGTTCTTACGACTTTTGTTTTATTTATGTTTAACATTAATTTCATTTTATTTAGTATTTTCCAATCTTGGAATTAAATTTTTCTCGTTCATTTCTATCTTTAAACTTTAATAACTTTTAACTTCAACAAGTAAAAACAAAAAGTTTTCACAACTTTGTACAACTTTTTTTTTCAACTCGAGTTACTTTTTGCTGCAATATAATAACATTTTATACATAAAAATAAAAGTTTTTAAGCAAAAAGTATAATTACTAATAAACGTTTTAGAGCGTTAATAATAAATGAACATTAAAGCTCGCAAAGGCAAAAAGATTTAAACATTTAAGAGTTTGTATACAAGAATACATTAATTATTTCCTTTGAAGAAAAAGGCAACTGTAAATTTAACACATTTTATTTGTTCGAAGTTTAAAATACTTTAGGAAGTATATTAGATTTTAATCGTCTTATTTTTTATCTAAAAAAAATATTTATCCCATTGAAAAGCAAAAATAAATAGGACTACAATATCTAAGCGAAAGCAGGGCGGTCTCGTCTTCTATCCATGCTTTACATAAGGTCTGAGGAACTTTTTGGTATCTATCTACTTTTTCTTAGCGCCATCTAGATTTACAATTACAAGAAAAGCTACCTTTTATAGATGGAATGGTTACTTAATATAGGATTTAATAGAAGCTTAGATCTAGGCAAAGTAAATTGCCTCTTTTCTTAACCATGGTAAGAAAGTGCATTTGAGGAAAAAAATTAATGCCACGAATCCGGTGGTATTAAAAATATTTTGACAAAATTAACCAAACACAAAATTTTTGTACTCGGAAATCTTAATGCACACATTGAAAACAATGTCATACCAAATATAAAGCAAAAGTACAACAAAGCAATAATTAATGAAAGCGACGAAATTTAAACAGACTTCTGCGCTAGAAATTAGATAAGAATTAGCAACACATACTTTCCACATATAGACCACCATAATATAGCGTCGCTAACAACAGAGAGCACAAAAGTCCTCTATAAAAGCAGAATTACTAGCTACTTAAAAGAGATAGACAAAACCAGAAAGGGAAGTAGAAGACAGATGACAAAAAATTGAAAAATGCATCAATGCAGCAGCAGAAGAAGCCGTTGGAAAACAATAAGTTAACACGAGCACAACAAGCCACACTAAACCTTGGTTTTGTCAAGATTTAAAAAAACGCCCCAAATGATTTAAACGGAAATGCTGCCTAATATATAAAAACACACCGTCGGATGAAACTTTCGTGGAATATGTCCAAGTAAGAAAATGCCATGGGGCGTGAAATAATCATCTACAACACGGTAATAGCTCCAACAGCTATATATGGTCTGAAAGTAACGGCTTTAATGAAAACAAACAGGATAGCGTTAAGAAATATGGAAAGGAACATCATTAATTAAACTACTAAACCCAGAAAGCGCATCCCCAAGAACACAGCTCCTAAATGGACAATCGATAACCAAAAGGAAAAAGATGTACCAAATAAAAATTGGGCGCACATACTGATACGCGAAAGGAATAACCTATTGCAGGAAGCAAAGGCGCTAAACTGGAAACAACAAGAAATAATGAAGAACGTGTTTTACTTGGAATAATACGCTAGAACAAACCATACTATGGACAGGGATTTCAAAAAAAGACCGACATGAATGGGCAAAAGATAAAGCAAGAATAAATTTAGAAGTGAAGCGAATATGGAATATAGATGAACAATCCGACCAAGAGGAATCCGAAAATAATATGGAAATAAGTGAATAGAAGATTATCATAACATAACTAAAGGGTAAAAGCGAAAATAACATAATTATTGCAAATGTAGTATTAGAAGTGCACGATGAAATAAAAATATAACTGTTCGCCGCCCGGCTGGTATTTCAGTCAGCTGGTCCGGCGCTACTAAAAGCATAGCGGCCCTCTAGCGGTATTGTACGCGGTGTGAGCGTCAGAATATCCCAAACGCTAGTTAGCTTAGCAACACCTGATCCCACTGGCATAGGGTTGGCCAGGCGTACCCTGGAATGCTCACAAACCTTGTTTCTGACGTATACCAGGAATCGTTTTACGAAGTTATGTCAGCCTTCAAGGGACCTGCTCTATGTTCAGTATGTCAATGTCAATGCCGAGAAGATGAATTATTTAAAAATATTCTAACTTCAGAAGAAATTAGTTAAGGTAACAGTCCCAAAATATTTAATCTCCTGATGGATAATAAACAAAGTAAAATCTCCTAATCTCGGATACAGAATGGACAATAAACGAATTGGTACGGTGTGTTATGCCGATGATGTAGCGATTATTGCTGAAACAAAAAACAAACTACAGATACACATTTTCCAGTACTTTCAAGTAAGCCACGAACTCAATATAAGCATTTTTACTAACAAAACCGAATGTACGACATTCGCGTAGGATTCGCTTAGATGCAAGCTCGTGGTAAAAGATATCCCTTTAGAACAGGTGATGCAATTCAGATATCTGAGGGTAGATACCTACACCAAGCGCCACAGTTAAAAATCCAAGGCGTCAAATTAATAAAGCATCCGCACTATCATGATGCCTACGAGATATAGCCATGAAAAAACCATATATGTGCACAGATAGCAAAATTAGAATTTAAAGGAGCTGTATCAGTACGATCATGTCGTACGGTAAAAAAGTACGGTACAGAAAGGCGCGAAGAAACCAACAAGATAAAAACAGGCTAAGGGTGACCGAGATGACAGACATCAAATATCAATGCGATATACAAGACATGGTAATATGGGGAACTCAGCGCAAGTGACAGTGGTCATCTAAGACGGATGGACGAGAACATACCACCGAAAATCGTCCTGGAAGACAATCCGCCCGGCTCAAGCTCAAGTCTAAAAGGGATAGATTGCCCTCTCGGGAAATTTGCAGAGGCAGCTTCAAAATTAACAGATTGATAGATCTCCAAGAAGTAGAAGAAGGAGAAGAGGTAAAAATTACTTTTTATGCACAAAAAAATTAAATTTTATGTAATAAATGCCCAAATTCAGAAAAATAAGTTTTTTTTCAATTAGCAATCAGTTAGGCTTTGTCTTTTTATAGTGATTTTGAACATCTGTTTTTCTGTTCATTTTAAAAACCAAAATTTCTGTTTTTGAAATTTCGTTAGTTTTCATCCAATACAATAAAACAAAAAAGTAATAAAAAGTATCAGCTTTACCATATTTTAAGTAGATTCTAAGAAACACTTTTTGAAATGTTCAAAAATTTTGCGAAAATTACAGGTATAGCTTCTTTAGTGCAATTTAAAAACGGGAAAAATAAAAATTATCTCAAATCGAAAAATAGACTTTATTTTTGTAATCTACCCTCATGTTATGATGAGAAATGCAATATTTTATTCGATTTTAAATTTTTACTATTTTTCACACTGTAAAATAATCAAAACTGATAGTACGATTTCATTTCGGTTATTTTTCTCAATACAGATTTAGGAAAATTTTACTGATATATAACCCTAATTCATTAATTGTCGGCTGATTAAAATGACAGTATGCCTCTGCAACTTAAAAAAAATAATATCAATTAAAACATTGCTTTAAAAATATTGGCAAAAAAAAACGAAAAACGTAACCAGCAAACTCCCACTTCCAGTTAGTGGATTTTAGTTAAAAGTCACTGGAACTTCCAGTTTTTTTATTAAAAGCTTAAAAATAAATTTCCAGGTCGATCTGTTAATCATGCCGAGCTGTAGAGAAGATACAAACAGACCGACAGACGGACATCATTTTAAAAACCACTTTTTTGAATAGGAGTCGGGTATTTCCGCAAAAATCTTAATTTAGAAAAATTTTGAGATTTCTATAATTTCATTTATGAAGTACAAACTGGTTTGATGGTTTTCAAAAAAAAATAACTAAAAATTACTTTTTTGCTTGACACTGAAAAATTAAGTAAAGATGTACTGAATCTGGTAAATAATCGACCGCAAGTTAGGGCAGAAACGTATGTTATGCTGATTTTTTAAATTTTATATTTTCTGTCCATTTCCAAATCTAATATTTTTATTTTTAAAATGATCATAATTTAATTAGTTTTTATCTAAAATAATTAAATAAAAAGGTCAAGAAAGGGGTTTTAGAATTTTAAATATCTGAAATGATTTTGCTGATAAAAAAATGTTTTGCAACCATTTCAAAAACTAATAGTTTTATTTTTTTGAAAAAATTGTTTTCGACAGATTAAGATACCAGGAAGGACTTTAAATCACGCTACGATCGACAGGTAGATCAAGATCACCTAGTTGGTTGAAACTGCTCTATGAAGAGCAGGGTGTAAACCATGAGCAGTTACCACCAGTCTAATTGTAAGCATGTGTTTCCTTAGCTGAAAAAGGTCGTGAGAAATGTCTCATGTAGTACTCAGATATTTTCCGAAAAGGTGGCTTCATTGCACCTTACTGCTAAGGTGCTACTTCTACTTAGACCGTCGTGAGACAGGTTAGTTTTACCCTACTGATTGCTCGTCGTTGCGATAGTAATCCTGCTCAGTACGAGAGGAACCGCAGGTTCGGACAATTGGTTACGCACTCGCTCGAGCGGGCG
>JARJDX010039777.1:0-13623 GCA_030264735.1 Gymnusa sp. GC000175
GTTTCGGAAACACTGCTCTTTTAAATCAAGGCATCATGATGTTTCGTTAACCTTGTCATAAATTAATACCTTATGAAACGTAAAACTGTTCATTTTTAATATAATTTTAATATTCACCATGCGTTGACAAAAATTTTTAATTTTTGATAAATAAAACTTTAAATATTATTTTTGGTTATGTTCAAATCCACATTAAATATGAAATATTTGTTAAACTTTTATTTATAAAGACGAATAAATGCGTGATTAATAAATATACAAAAAGTTTTGATTTATGTATCTATATAATATATCAAGCAATATTTAAATTTGCAACATTTACACAACTTCATGTATAAAAATTTGTTTTTTGAATACAACTTCTTTTAGTTTTCTACATATAATTTCTGTTTTACACCCCTAAGATATATTTTGAGAATTGGGAACTAAAATATACATTAATATAGGTTAAAATGGTTTGACAACCTCATCGACATACTGAACATAGAGCAAGTTCATAACTTCGTAATACGATTCATAATATACAGCAAAAACAAGGATTTTGACCATTCCACCTGGCCAACTCCACGATACATTTAAACGGTATGCCAACCTTATTATTATAAAATATACCTACAGGTACAGGCTTGGAAATTGTTTGTTCACCAAGTGTTATTTATAAAAGCGTACGGCCCAATTGTGCCATATTCGGTTGTGGGAATTACAATAAAAAGACCAAGTGTTTAAAGTGGTTTATTTTGGGGGTAAACTCTTCTGCAGTTTTTACACTAAATCAGAATACCAACAAAATCTTGAAGAATGCTTGATTGAACCACTTTTGTTACATTCAGAGCTTATAATGATAATAATTATTCATTCTTATATCTAAATTCTTATCTGCAGCCGTAATTTTCTGCTTATTCCGCGTTTTATCGCACACTTATTGAATCTGGTAGAATCTCAGGCAAACTTCCGGACATTTACGATTTCGCGGGTCCGAGTTTACTTTGGGGTAAATGCTTAGTTTTTTTTTCAAGGACAAGATACAAGGTTTATAAAAACCTTAAAAAAAAATATCATATTCCAAGTCAGCGAAAGCCGAATTTTTAGTATTTGAGACAACCAATAATGGAACAAAAAATTTAGATTTATTATTTATTATCTAATTAATAATGAAAATAAAATATTATTTTCAATTATCTTATTTGATTTTCTTTTTTTATTTTTTACATTTTTTTTTATTTCTTTATTGACCCAAGTTTTCTTTTCACAGGTTTGACTGTATTTCCAAAGTATTTATTAAACTAATTTAATTAAATTTATGTGTTAGTTTATTACTTACATTACACCATTGGCATAATATTAATTTTACACCCGTGAGAGATTTAATTCACAGATTTTATAGCTTCTCAATGTTATATGTTATTATCAGTTATAGCAAAATAGTTTTTATATTTAATAATTTATAATTTCCACATATAGAATATGTATTATGGTTAATTTTTAAAACCCTTATTTTATCTTTTATGTTCATTTAATAATTTCACCCAGAGGTTTTCAAACATTTTGTACTAACGTCCTTATGACCGGATCTTGGAACAGGAAAACCTAGGCAATGGAACGTTTGTTTCTTCATGAATCATAAAAATCATCTTAGAGTGCAAACAAACAAAAGCCCCAAACTTTGTACAAAAGCGTATTTATATTTAAACGTTAAACAAATCCACCTCTTATAAAATACCTGTGGCATTCATAATTTTTATTTCAATTAAGTTTAAAAATTTGTTGTGCAAAATCCACCAACCGAAAATGGTAAATTATTGGATAGGTTTTCTGGTTTTTTGCAAATTTTCCAATAACCAGAGTTTATGAAAAAAATATGGTAGCAGAAAAGTATATAAAATGTTGCTTTTAAAGAAATTTGTTGCACGATAATAAAATTATTCAAGTTTCAACAAAATAAAATTGCAGAAGCATACGGTAGTCATTCTAGTTAGGAGGAAAATATTAAAATGTGTTTCTGTCGAATGTGATGGATATATTTTACCCCAAAAGTGCGTACAACTTTGAACAATGAAAATATTTTTGTAACGGGGAAGCAGCAATTAATAAGGGTAATAAAAAATATTATTTTTACTTCTTAATAAAATTATAGAACGAAATTTAAAAAATAAACATTTAAATCCGTTTTATCCGGCTTTGAATGGCAGCGCCTCAATTAATATCCATTTAACGCCATGTAATATAAATAAAATGTCACAATTATTATGGCTGAAGAACCTCGGTAGGTCGATAACCAATTGGGAATTAAATCTTTAAAAATGCAGCAAGCCAGTGACAATATGGGGGTTTAGGACATGATACACTTTATCTTCACTTGGTTCGATTTCCAGGGAAACTAACACTTCCAAGATAGGTAAGTTAACCTACTCGAGAAAACTCCCAAAAGTAACCAGATCTTAGCTTCAGCTGAAACCAAACGTGCTGGATCTAGAAGAGTAAATAACGACCAAAAAGTCATAATTATACTGTGCTTAGGGTGAAAAGGCTAGACGTCAAACGTTATGGTGACCTCTGGAGTATGGAGCCTTGTTGCAGTAAGGGAACACTGCCGCCGCCAACCTTTATTATGCCCATATTGTGGAATTAATTATAGATTATTCTGCAGTACCTGAATTCTGTCGGCAATTAAACTGGGCGTAGTCGCAGAAGACTACCCTAGTATTCTTATGAAAGTCCAGGGGTAGGTGTTATAAATATATAAAATGGGGGAGAACTGGCAGAATCAATAGCACCTGAATTTCCAAATAGCTACAAATGGTATATTTATATGCTAAATCACGATCAAACGATTGGTTATTGGAGAAGATCCACACTTTTAAGGTCTGAAGTTATTGGAAAACGCCAATATCCTAGTTGAAATTACCAGATGTAGCTCGGCTAGCACAAATTTGGGATTAACTTTAGGTTATTAAGGGAAACTAACAACCCATTGAACTATGTATATTAATTAGGTTACAATCCTATTACATTTTAATATATCGTTCACTTGTATGCGTATGCTTGTATGGTTCCGTGGCCACTGACTGCTTTTCAGTCCTCGCGGCGTTGTGCGCATGACTGTTTTTCGGTTGATTCAGACGGGCGCGCTACACAGAAAGATAGTTAAAACCACCAAAGTAGCTGTGTGTATTGCTAAAGAATTCTAAATTTGAGGAACACCTGGAGCCTTGAAAACAATTAAAACATAGGGCTCTACAAAGACAAGTAAAGTGTCTGTTGTAACTGAGAAAGCTATGGTGACAACTCGTATACGAGTCATAACCAGGCAAATTATCCCATTGTAGAACAATCTCACAGCAAGACAGGAAGTGGGGAATGTGGTGCAGTACTGCTAAACTGTAAAACATTTTAGATAATACTAAGATAAATACTAGGATAGATAATACTAGGAGTCTTGGTGAGTCACTATTTAAATATATAATATACGATAAACTAAAATTTTAAATAGAAGCAATATACCTACATAGCATTTTTACATATAAGTACTTAAGTGGCAAAGAGGCGTGTGTGAGCTCTGACTAAAAATACGAGTGCCTGAGGTTCAACACGTTAAGAAACCAAAAATTATATTTGCTTTTCAAACAAGGAAAGAGATATTTGCGACTTCCTTGCTCTAGAAGGGGCATTCCCTACTTTAGATAAAACGGCATCCGATATAACCTAGGAACATGGTATTAAGGTCCTTTCACACATATCAGTCACGTCACAGTTTAGTCAACGTCTCGAATCAGAACCGTCGCCGTCAAGTCTCAGTCAAAATAGCGGCTACAGCCTATTCACATCTGTCCGTCAGAGTTTTCATACTATATTCAGTCATTTATTTCTGTGTTCCTCGAGTGTTCCTATAATTCCCTATGATAGTAATTTTTTATTACCAAAATTCCAACGTCTTTATTTACTAAAATATTAAGCCTCTAAAAAAAAAATTCAAACGCGATTTGTCACTCTCACGGGATAGGTACGGCCACGGGGATGGTGTCGTTCGATAGCTCCCATACATTTACGCTCTTGGGACCCTGTGTTGCGGTCGACCAATTAACGGTCTTTCGTGTAGACGTCTTCAAAGTTTTAACTCCAAGTGATTATAACTCGAAAACGGTTCGTCGGATCGAAAAAAATTCAATGGCAATATTATAGGTCTCGATAAGGTCTACGGTGTATTTTCTAAAGCACTCAATTAATTTTTCATCATCACCCATTTTCACTTTTTAACAAATTAAAAATCATGTCAGTCAAATAAAAATTATCGTCGAGGAGAAATCTCGTTTTGACGGTTCGGTGACTGACGGTTCTGATTCGCGACGGCGCCGGCTTAGTGTAGAGTAGACAGTGTCATTTGACTACCAAGGAAACTTTTTGTGACTGATACTTCTCGGAAATGACTGAACGGTAACTTGACGTGACTGATATGTGTGAAAGGACCTTTAATAATACAATGATCAGAGAAATTAAAAACAAGGCAAAGAAGTTACAACTAAGATAGCTGTCGGCAGGGAGTAGTTATATCACCTCTACAAAGCGAATGAGTAGTGATTAGCTTGCTGGAAATACCACACAATAAAAAATTGCAATCATAAAACTCGTTCAACTATCTCTAATGCTTGTGCAATTATTTTGCAGCAGGACTAAAACTTTTTAATTTATTTGAAGAAAAATTGGAGTTGGGAGAGTAAGCTAAGAATATACAAAAGAGCACTTGGAAAAACTTGGGGGCTTAAACCATATATGGTATATTGGTTACAAAAGCTGTCGTACGGCCTTACATGATACCTAATCTGGTAGTTCAAACAGAGAAAATCTAGCAAAAAATGTACTGTGTAGGAAATCTTGCATGCCTATGCATATTGAGAATAATTAAAAGTACTCTGACAAATCTAGAGGCACCGATCAGACATCCCTCAGGGAGGCCAGAATGAGCCATTATAGACTACAAAGCTGTAACAACTGAAAACCACATATATTTAAAGACATATCGTATAATAAACGAGGTAAAAGATCTGAACCTATACCAAATTGGAGACTACATATCTACAAAACCAATGTTCGATAAGTCCTTTGCAACCCAGAATAACAAACCGAAAAGAAAACCTAGCATACTCATGGTCATCTAGTACCCAGGTGGCTTACAGATTGAAGAAGGTGCATGAGTTGAAGTTGGGAAACACTCTAAGATAGACAATATTTGTTACACTTGGGCACAACACTATAGGTGACTGGGACAAATGGAAAGAGTAAGAGAACTTACGATCACCTAGAGGCATCTAGTACACAGACAGGTCTAGCACACATAAGACATCTTGAGGCAGAGAACATCTCCCACATTTGGGCATCATATTACGATACTACAAGCAGAGCTCCAATTAAAAAATGATAGCGTATGTGAGAACATTCGGAGAAACTACGTAGATACGATCATTAAAATATTCGCAGATATCAAATCAGTACTGGTCAGACCACAACTCTTTTATGTACATTAGCAGTGGTTGACAACATGGTAAGTTGGAAAAAATAATGAGCATCATAACTCATGATGTTACAAATGTCCTTCTAAAACTGTGTCGTTGCAAAATCAGAATAGTAACTAGATTAATAACCGGACGCAGCATATTGAAAGGGCACTTACACAAAACATAAACTATACAAATAAAGAAGTTCTGCAATGTAGAAGTAGATACTAAGGAAGGACTTGTCGATAGATTATTGAGACTAATTATATTAACAGGTTGCAGTGCCAGGAACGCAAAAGACCTAAAACCACCCCATAGAAAGAAAAAAAATTAAAATTAATTTTCAGGCTAAATCTTTGAGTTTATTTCTGAAATTTTCCTCTTTCTGCAACTAATTTATCTCATGTTGATGTCAACCATCTTATTAAAGTTATTTCAGATGAGCACCCTTAGTTTTTTTCTTTATTATTGAATGGTTTTAGATCTTAGGTTTTTTTTATATTTAAATCTGTTGACTTATTTGCCTTGCCCCCTTGATTTCTCTTACATTAGCATTATTAATAACCTCAATAACCCTGTGTTAGAATTAATTTTTTTCTAGTCATCGTCGCTAGTAGGCTATTACTATATTTTAGTTTTTCTGTCATATAGTTAAAATAAAGTTGTTGAATTATTAACAAAGTTATTTTTCGACTCTCTGCACACACATGCAATTCGACCAGAAAACTCTACAACTAGCCTTACATTTAGGTGGGTATTAAAAAACAAATGTGTGGGTTTCAGATAAACTGTATCACCTAGTTTGCTATCCGGTATATCATTATCTTTATCTATCATTATAATAAACGTCAGATTTGCACAGCTATTTAGATTTACAAAAATCTCCAAAATATAAATCGAGAGCAGTGTATTGAAATCAGTTGTAGCTGGAAATATTTTATATAGACTTCCATATTCGAACAAGATCTTCAGTCAACGGAATATTTCGCCTTAACAACGCTCCCTGCAATGGCGAGCGAAACGTTGGCAACAACCAATAAAACCATGGGTCTTAAACCCAATAGTAAGAAAATTTACATTAAACATAATATTCAAGGTAATGAAAATTATACTTTAAGTATATCCACTAATAAAACTCATGTAAATGAGAAATAGATTTAACATTTTAATTTGTTTTTATTGCAGTGTGGAGTGATTTAAAAGTAATAAATGTACATGTGAGTGCGATGAAACATGAAGGGATGGAGATAGCTTGAGATCATTTTATCCGTGGATAATTTCAGCCCGCGAACTTAGCCTTCATTAGAAAGTAATCATGTGCACTAACTGTAGTTAGTAAGGAAATTTTTCTATCTCCTAGATGGAAGCTGTGAACGGACATTATATGTATATAAATATTATATGTTGTTCGCATGTACAGCTATTTTAATGCGCGAGCTATTCAGAGCGGCATTTTTCCCTTGCAACGAGCTGCACGTTATATTCATCCCATGTCGAATCAAGTGCAGAGACTAAATTTAACCCTAAAAGTTTCTTCGCAATGGGGATTTCCCCGCTATAATCAAGACCAGTGAAGTCAACTGCAAATGTTTAATATTAATTTATTTGAAAAATTGTAATGTACATAAAATCTAAAGAGAAAGTAAAATTACACAAAAAATACAATACTGTATATGCCGGTGTATAAAATGACCTGTGCATAAAACGAGGTGCACATATTTAAGGTAAATTTTAGCATTTGTATGCCTTTGTATCTACAACACGATCGACGAATTTAGGCTATAATTTATTAATTTTAAAAGTCGTCTAATTAGGATTGGAATAAAGTATGGATCCATAAAAATATTTCTGTAGTAAAAATTATGATTCTTTTTAAATTTTGTTATTTCAGTTTAGAATAAGATAGGTCTTTCTACACTGGGTGTTCCAAGTAAAATTTGACTCAGTTAATCTTCAAATTTAAAGAAATTGCTAAAACACGTAGATTTTAGTTCTAAAGGGAATAATAGATTGGTTTTACCTTTATACCTTTATCCAGTGGTGAACTATAGGGGGCTCGCAGGAGCTCGCGCGAGCCTTTTGTTAAATTTTTCTAAAATTTACAAGCCCCTTGTTCTTCTTGGTAAATATTTTCTCAATTATAGAATATATTAGCTTGTATTGTTCATTCTATTCTTTATTAATATAACTTTGTTTTTTTTGTATAAAACAAACCAATTACTTAAAAAAAAATTTGTTTTTAACTAGTTCATGCGTTATTAGGCCTGGACTGGTCACTTGTCGATCACCTTTTTTAAAATTTCAATCATCGACGACCTTTTTTAGCTCATGAAGTAGGATGTACCCTATATGCATACGTGTAGGTTTGTTCTTATATTTAAAATATATAGTCTCAATCCGGCACTGTGCGACACCCGCAAAACAGTAGCGATCCCCTTGTTCAAATTTTCATAGCCCACCACTGCCTTTATCCCTCTAGCACCCAGAGATAGCACATCAAATTGAAGCACACTATATCATCTGCAGGCATGTATTTTTTTAAGTTTCATCAATTCGTTTTCAAGAAAAACTGCACAGACTTCTGCAAGAGAACTAAGGTAAAAAGAAAGCAACCAAAGCAATTTAACGAATATGTTGTTTTAAAGGCTCACCTGTATGGTCAGCTAGGTCACCTGATCTAACTCTATTGGAATTATTTTGTAGGCTTAAAAGTAAAGATTTTTACCAAACTACCCTCATCCCTTCATGTGGAATGTGGTTTGATCACTCCAGAAATGCTTCGGAACGTAAGAAACCAATTTAAAAATAGTTTATATTATTGTACGAAACTACGAAAGATACAAGTGGGTTATTTGCATTGGTTGTTTACAAATGTCTAAGCTGTACTTCTTGAAAACAAATAGATGTAAATTATTATAAAATGCATGTCTGTGTAGGTGTAGAGGATACAGAGAGCTTCAATTTGATGTAGCCCGAGAGCCCTCTTGTCGTTTGATATTTTTGGATGCGTAGCTCTGGGTGCTAGAGGGATGAAGGTAAAAAGGTGAAAATATGCTTAAACTAAAATCGACGTGTTTTAATAATTTCTGAAATCTGAACATCTGCCATAACAGCCGGTCAAATTTTATAGATATTATCGTTTTTGAGCGAGAGCTCTTCCTTTCGGGTGTAGACAGAGTCTACCTTTAACCTAATTTTTACGTCTTTTATTATTAGTAACGGGGCAGGTGTTGCGTGAGAGACGGGAACAACGCCTTTTAAGGTGCCTTCCGAACCACCCGAGAGGTAGTGAACAGAGCGATAAAACGCAGGACTAGCATGGTAGATACCCCGGGTTCAAATCTATCTCAATTTATTACTCTGGCTCTTTCTATGGGCTAAAATAAATTAAAATAAGTGCGGTTATTTATACCCATGTCATCATAATCGTATTCCTCTTTTACCTTACGGTTTTGTGGTCTCAAGGCATAGATTTCTCCAGTCTTGACGAATTATGTCAAGCATTTCCGCTTGCCTCCAGTTGATGTTTTTTTTCTGTAGTGTTTTGGCCACTTCTCTGTTCCAATTTTTTACTTTTCTGTTGTCCTCTATCTTCATCATTTCACTTATATTAAGTCATTGTCTATAATCCCTCATTACAAGACGCGAAAGGTAAGCGATGCTATTTGAATTTATAATAATCCCCAAAATTTAAATCAAGAGCAGGGTTCTGAAGTCAGCCATACCTGAAAATTTTTGTTTACATCATTAAATTCTCACTCCTACTAGTGTTTCGCCCTATACATAGGCTTACATACTCAAATAAGTTCTTCACTTATCGGACTTTTCCGCCTTGAGAATGCTTCTTGCACGACGAACGAAACGTTACAAACAACCAAGAAAACAATACAACTTTAACCCGATAGTAGAAGAATTTGCAATATTATTGTTTGCTTTTTTTTTCCTTTGTATAAAGCTATAAAGGTCACCAATTTATTTATTTTAAATAAAACATCCTCTATATTTTATATATTTTAATAGGCCTTTTTTCTCTGCATTTATTAATATCAGTTTTGGTGCATTTATCACTATTTTTTTATAATTAAAAATTTTTTGGATAATTAGAACATTTACAATGTTATTCATTTTTACACCAGGCTGGCTTTTATTTCACAAAACCTTAAAAGGACGAAGATTGTAATTGTTTGTCGATAAAAAAAATGATAAAAGTTTCTAAGGAGAGTTATTAGGGCCATTAAACCACTTTCTGGACGACGACTCTTCGCGGTGTTTTTCGATCTGAAAAACGCTTACGACATGACCTGGAGGTACGTGTTACTAGAGAAGCTTCAGTGATATGAAGTAAGAGGCCATCTGTCCATCTTCATCTGATTATTATGTTAGATCACAGTTTGCGTCGGAGACGTCTATTTTAAGATTTATCACTAGGTAAATGTCATCCCGCAGGGTTCCACAAAAGCGTAACCTTGGGGTCAACGATATTGTAGCTTCAATTTCAGCCCCCATGTAGAAGACCTTGCAATCTGTCTGGCGGATAAATCAACAGACGCCATACACGGAAGATTGCAACGAAACATGGACAGGGTCATTATGGAAGTCAAAGCGCGGGAGTTTTGAATTTTCACTTCGAAAACCTCATGCGTTTACTTCTGCCAACCGCGGAAACCGCCCTGGGATCCCCGCCTCATTATTAAGGGACGCAGTCAGATTTCTGGGACTCACGTTTGACAGAACTCTTTCTAGGCGAATGCACATAGAAAATGTAAAAGGGCACTTGCAGGGCCAACATAAACTAGGGGCGGATAGGGTAGTTCTGATGCGGCTTCACACAACCCTGGTTCTGTATCCAGGATGGATAAAGATTGCACTATCTACTCTTTTACTCGTCTCTCCCGGTTAAAAGTCCTAGATATAATTTATAATACAGGGATTCGAGCGTTTGAGCTAGTCCCTCGATAAGCGTGTAGTGAAAGTCGGGTATCCCCCCACTCCTTGCAGTGTTTATAAAGAAATGATAACGATTAGATTAATGGCAATTATGGTTTATATAAAGACAAACAAAAATACCCCGAGGTCTGTCCCAAGCCAGGGTAAAAAAAGGTAAAGGGGAACAGTAACAAACCCAAATGATAGCACCCTGTAAGGGACTCCTGCCAGGACACGCCGAGGCTTGAAAATGGTGCTAAAACAGTGTACATATGTCGGTATGGTACTTCTCAAAAAAATAATTTAGCAAAGACCCCCTGGTAGTTATTATTGCCAGCAAATCCAAGCATACTCATTCGCGACCATGGCGGTATATGAAATGTCGTGATCCAGCTATAGCAGAAGGATGAAGGGCAAACTTGCTGCGCCCCAAAACCGGTACACCCGAAATAAAGGAGTCCCTCTAAGTCTCAGGGGCTAAAAAAATAAGCTTGCTTATCATTCTTAAAAAAAAACAATCTATAAAATATTCTAAAGTTAATCGGAATTGCAAAGAAAAAAGAATATGAATTTCGGTTGCTAAAAAGTTTAAGGGATCAGTAACAAATATGTATAATGAATTATTTGAATAATTGAAGAAATTAAGCATTTAAAAATAAGTAGCTATACATACAGAAACAGAAAATGCAAATTGATTAAAACATCCATTTTTATAGAGTGGTATACAGAAATAAACGTGCAAAATCTGGAGTATCCATAGCTATCCACAAAAAAGTAAAACGACATATAAAAGCAAGATCAGCAATAAATGAAAAAAATAATAGTTCTTAATTTGACAATAAAAGGGCAAACATATTTATTCTGCGAGTACTCGCACCACCTGGTGCTTTACAACTCAAATTAAAAAATACCTATAAATCATTACAGGCGCACTATAACGAAAGAGTTTGAAGAAAACAACAAGATCTAATAGGAGGTCAATACGGAGACGACATCATAAACGATAATGGAACTCGATTAATAGAACTATGCAGCTTCTTCAAACATCAAGAAATGCATAAATATACTTAGATTCAACCCACCAAATCGTACAATTCCATACTAAATTACATCATTTTGAAACATTAATCTAAACTTAAGGTTTAAGATAAAAGAGTACTACTACGTACGGATCTGATCATTTTCTACTAAGAGCAAAAATTGAAATAAAATTTGTCTAAAAAATTAACAAATTAAAATTAAGGAAACTGTAAAAAGTGAAAAATACCCCAAATTAGAAGGCTTCAACAACCAATCAAACTGCTAGGATACACCAATCAAAACCCTAAAAAAAAATTATTCCGACCTGAAGCTTTCTTACATGAATCAGCAAACAAAGCTTGAAGAACAAATGAAAGTTAATTTTAAAAGTCAAGTGTACAAATGAATTAGATAAATTAACAACTGATAAAAGAGGGATATATCAGAAATGGTTATACACTGAAAATCACGAAGACAACAAAAAATATGTTGGATATAATTTCATGGTAAAAAAAGTTTTGGGAAAAATAGTGTGAAAACATAGAGAGATCTTTAGGTAGTTCAAGATCCAGAGAAGCGTGAAAATGCTTAAAAAATAAAAAAAACGAAAACGTAACAACACAACCAATTGACAGAGACACGTGAAATCAATCTACTGGCCTTGAAGGTATTCTTGTAGAGAAAAAGAATGTCCCAGATATCGCATTCGAAACGTTGGATTTTTACAAAATGCCCAAATGGTTCAGACTTTCCATGTGAATGGAAAAATACTTGTATAAGCTCTATACATTAAAAAGGCAACAAAATAACGTACGCCAACTATAGAGGAATCGGTGTAACAGCATCCACAGAAAGGCTATATGGACGCATCCTTAAAGAATGAATAGAAAAGGAATATGATAAAGTGAAAGATCAAAGCGGACTCAGAGCTGGCAGGTCATGTACGGACAATATATTTTGGTTGAAACAATTAATGAAAAAAGCCTTAACACGAAAATGAACTGCATATAATATTTATTTATTTACAATAAGCATACGTACATTAGTGTGCCAATAAATAAATTGTATTAAATAAACATATAGGCAGTAAAACAATTTTACAATACCAGTTATGTAATAGTTGATCAAAAGTAACCAGAAGAATTTCTAGTAAATAAGGGTCTAAGACAAGGTTTTTGCATTCCCCAACTTTATTTAAAATGTTTTTAAAAAAGCACTGGAAAACTGGGCCAAAAAATGTAGATTTGTGGGAGTAAGGATAGGTGAGGAAAATTTGCTGACTATCAAGCTATTCTGGATAAGATAAGGATGACATGAGCTTATGCTAAAAAAATCCAGTAAAGAATATACAATGTGGGGATACAGAAAACGCAATATTTGGTCGTAGGAGGCCAAGGAGAAAATCAAATTTTTGAAAATAATATAATTCAATTGACTGAGGAATACAAGTATTTGGGAGTAACCTTGACATGCCTAGGTATAAACAACAAAGACAAGTTAAACAAATCTGTTTAACTTAATCAAGCATGGGAAGAAATATCACCAATCAAAAATTTAAAAAATCAGTTTTGTGGTGTAAATTCGGCAACACAGAAACAAAAACACGATTAATTTAAAAAGTAAACTTTCGCGACTTGAGTCGATGTAAATTTTCTTACTTTCCGGTTTCAGTCGCGTATTTTTATTGTTTGTTGCCAACTTTTCGCTTGCCATGGCAGGGAGCATTCTTGCTCGAGTGTTCGAGTGTGGATGCATATATAGGCTCAAACAAGCTCTTCAGTCATCGGAGTTATCCGCCTTGAGAATTCTCCCTTCACTGTATGATTGTGAATTATGAATGCCGACCCTTAGACAGAAACAATGACTAAGCGCAATAGAAATGACATACTGGATAATCTTCAGTAAAGGTGTCGCTGAGGAGTGACCATAATAGATAAAATTAGGAATATTAACATAATAAACCAGATGGGGGTCCAAATATCGATTAAGGATGCCTTGGAAACCAAACAACTGGTATAGTACGGCCATATCGGAAAAATGCACGAAAATAGGCTCCCAAAAAATTTTATATTTGGCAAATAGCACGACGATGAAAAAGAAGACGACCCAAAAGAGCGTAGGACAACGAAGGTAAAATGGCAATGGAAAGAAGACATCTAACTGAAGATGATCTCTGGGACAGGAAAAA
>JARJDX010039792.1:0-12411 GCA_030264735.1 Gymnusa sp. GC000175
AAAAAAAAGTTTAGCCCTACCAGGATTCGAACCCGGGTCTTCTGCATTGCCGGTGAGGTGTATTAACCTTTATACCAAAAATAGTGTGTTGTGTGGTGTTTAGGTAAACTTACTGCAATGCAGAAATCCCGGGTTCAAATCCCGACAGGGGAAATGTTTTTTTTAATCAATGATTTAATAAGCTGTAAAAATAATTTAAATTTAATTAATTTGTCAGACAATGACAAAAAAATATGAATAAAATCTACATTTTTTGTAACGATAAAACGCTTCTGAAAGAAATTTTATTTAAAAATGTAAACAAATTGTTGTCATTTTTCAACCGTGACGGCAAAAATATGATATAAATTATTCC
The DNA here is from genome assembly GCA_030264735.1 of Gymnusa sp. GC000175. NCBI lineage: Eukaryota > Metazoa > Arthropoda > Insecta > Coleoptera > Staphylinidae > Gymnusa > Gymnusa sp. GC000175. The sequence goes on from JARJDX010039792.1 coordinate 356, forward strand.
CTGTTACTTTATCTGGTTTTAAAGTCCAAGAGGAATTTCCTCGGAAATAAATTCACGTCGTGAGATGGTAATTCCCGTTGCAAATACGCCAGCACAATTTTCTACCAAAATTTACTTCAATATCCGTTATTGCGTTCGCGCAAACTGCAAATAAATTGTTTACAACTTCTGTAAATCCAAATGATGAAACGTTTAATGTGCAAAATTAATTACTTTGTGAAGAATTTAAATACCAATATATTTTGCGAGGATATGTATCATAATGCCGCGCGGTAAAATGTAGAACTAACATCATAAATTGGTTCTTAACCAAAATGAAAAACTTTTTGATTCATAACTTTAATGTGGCGAATTTTTTGTTTTTAAATTTACCCGTCCAAAGCCTTCTTTTAATTTTTTACCAAGGCATCTAGGCAACCCACGCAACATGCGTGTAGTGTTGGTTGCAGTCATACAAATATAATTTTTTTTTTTCATTTTGCGTTATTTAATACATTTCACACCTTTTTGTTTGAAATTCTCGACAAATTAATTCGCCCAAATCAATAAATTCGTTTCAAATTTTAACTAAGCGCAAATATATCCTCCGCGCTCCAATTTCATTAACGTTTTAAGGAGCATATTTTATTCTAATTTTTCGTGATCGTAATTAAATTTGAATCCGGTTCAGCGCTTGCTTTAATTTTTTTTTTTTAAGTAAATTGCTTTTGATGTATTCAATTTTAACTGAAATTAGGCTTCTTTGTGCTCTTCAAATGCTTATTTAAATTTTAAACGTATTTTATCAGTACACGCTCGTAAAATTAAAATTTATTAACATTTTAGATGGCGAATTGCAAGAAATCACAATTTTAATCAGTTTTATTTAATTTATTGCGTCTCAAACTTTTTTTTATCCCTAAAATTTTATACAGGGTGATTGCGCATGACTTCTCCAAGGTGCCAAATTTGGTACTGTTTTCCTTTATTTGTAAAAAAGCGTTACCCACTGTTTTACGAAAAAAAAAATTACATTAGGGTCACCAACTTAAAAAATTATTTTTGAAATTGCAAAGCAATAGGGTTTCCACCTTATTTCGTTTAAACTTGATTATTCTTGACGGTTTAAAAACATCCTAGGGTTACCAGCTTTTTTCTTTATACACAACATAGGGTTATCAACTGTTTTAAAAATAAAAAATAAATATTAGGGCGGCAATCTTTTTTTTTACATCAACTCTTTCTGTTTTAGGTAAGAATTAAAAAAACAGTTTAAAAACATCCAAGGGTTACCAGCTTTTTTCTTTATACACAACATAGGGTTACCAACTGTTTTAAAAAATAAAAAAAAAATATTAGGGCGGCCATCTTTTTTTTTACATTAACTCTTTCTGTTTTAGGTTAGAATTAAAAAACAGTTTAAAAACATCCTAGGGTTACCAGATTTTTTCATTATACACAACATAGTTACCAACTGCTTTAAAAATAAAAAATAAATATTACGGCGGCCATTTTTTTTTAACAATTACTCTTTCTGTTTTAGGTTAAAATTATGGTTAATTAGTTTAGTTAATTGCTAAAATTATTAAAAATTACAACCAATTTATATCATAAAACGTTTTTTATTGAATGTTATGTTACGTTTTTACCTCAAACTTCTGTTTATTGTCAAATATGTAGAGACGTAATGCAAGGTAACACGTATACTATGTCATAATCATTCAACACACCATAATATTTTAGTGACGTCGACCTTCTTTATCTGCTATTTTCGTACAAAATTATTCATAACCAAATTAATAATCAACGACCTTGGGGAGTCGCTTGTGTGCAAACCCTTTCAAAGTTTAACGAATTTATAAAAGTGGACCTAATCTTTATCTCCGACGTTAAATATAGATTGTGTTTTGATGTCCACATTTGCGCTTTAATATTCTGGAAGGAACAAAGTTCACGCCCCTCAAATTTTGTAATTATAATCTTGCGTAATGGCCGTTACAATCATTTTGAAATTTATTTTTGCGGAGATAAAAAAATTTTATTGCACGATATAAAATTCACCATTTTCGCAAGCTTTTGTCACCAGTACATTCCTAGACAGTTGAACAACCTCAAAGGCACGTGTGTACTCTTCAACTGTTTAAAAGTATGTTCTGTTTTGTTTTATTTTTCGCTGTTGCTTGTTTTCCCTAATAACTTTTAATGCTAATTACTGTCTAAAACTTTTCTTTAGCTGTGATTTTCCATTTTTACGCGTTTTAACGCATGCTTCTTGTACCTGCTACCTCAGGTTAACTTCCAAACATTGGTATTTTGTGTATCCAATTTTTTGTTTTACACTTGGGGCTCACTACACTATTTTTTCGCAAGTTTTAGTCACCAGTACATGCCTGGACACTTGAACAATCTCAACAGCACGTGTGCACCCTTCGACAGACAGCACAATAGTATTTTAGTAACCTATTTACAAACAAAAATTATATTCTTTTGTTGAAAAAAAAAAAAATTGGCATCTAGAGTAAAATTGCACCAATAACTGTACATTTGATATTTTTATTTTTCACAAATGGAAGGTGTGGTAATCGTGCAATTTTTTTTTTGAATTTCATCAAAAGTCGACGTTTTGTGATTCACTTAATAAGAATTGACAATTTAGTTTTAAAAAAATTTTAATTTTTTGCAAAACCAGAATTTGTATGTCAGAAATTTGCAAAAAAAATTTTGAATGCGTATTTCAGCAATTTTTACCAAAAATAGTCATATATTTTGTATAAAAGTGCTCAAAATTGTTTTTGGCATAAAATTTTATCTAAATTTTGAGAAAAATCGCACAAATTTTATTAAAATCGCCACATTTAAATGAATTTTTGACAAAGATCACTGAAATTTTACAAAAATCATGGCAATTTTGATTTTTACAAAAAATATTAAATAAGAATATGAATTTATTTTAAAAATTTAATTTGATTTGTAACTTTATTTTATTTTCAAAAAGGATAAGTTAAGAGTTATAGGAAGCTGGCATCACTGTCCAAAGTACAAAGTGCAAAGGTACGATAAAAAATTTGAGATATTTATCTAGACACGAGCTTGAAAACTTGATTGAAATTGATGAAAAGCCAATATTTTTTAGCAATCAGATGAAGCGCCAGCAGACTTTGCTAACAAAGTTTGCGCGCTGCACTGAAATTAATGTTTCCAAATTGGAGACGCAATCTAGATTTAATCTCATTTCGCATAAAAAAAAACGTCTAAATTAAATATGGCGTCATTAGAATTTATATATGTAAAAAAAACTTTTAAAATTATAAAGGAATTGTCTCAAGTTAGATCGTTTGTGATCAAAGATGAGAAATTTATCCTCAGAGAGGATCACACGTACAACGAACTGTACTCACATTCCGCTTCAGCGCTTCATGCGAAACTTCGTCAAGCTTTTGCTGCGCACAAAAAAATAACAATTCCTTCCTTGATTTTTTTTCCCCGAACGCGCTGAATATGTTTTGGAGAAATTGGCGAAGTTCTGCGGCTTCCTCTTGCCTTTTTCCACATTTATTCAAGCCGTTAGCAAAACTTCTTTGACCTAATAGAAAACTGTATACAACTCTTAATTTAATTCATCAGTAAACCACCACATAGAATTGAAAACAAATTTTTAACTGGAAATTTTGATAAAATTTTTGTAAAAAAATTTTAAACATATTTAATAATTGATTTTTACTGCTACTGCTTAGAGTGTTACCTGTTTCGATCATTGATCATCATCAGGTAAAAAAAATACAAAATTTTTATAATGATTTATGAAAAAAATAATTTTTACGCTGTTTCGATCATCATCAGGCAAACAGGTACAATATTTTTAAAATGATTTAATGAAAAATAATTTTTACCGCCACTACTTAGAGTGCCACCTGTTTCGATTATAGATCATCATCAGACAAAAAAAAATGCAATTGACATTAAAATTTTACTTTTCATAATGATTTATGGAAAAATTAATTTTTATTATAACCGCTTAGAATTATTAATTTTTGCGGTAATGTTGCATTAACATGAAATAAAAAAAGAAGGTGTTATCACCACACGACTTTCATTTATGATTTTTTTTTTTGGGTTAAAATTTTTAAAAACTGATTTTGTGGCAAATTTAATTTTAAATTTTAAGAAATCATCCTTGTTCGTTGCTAAGCAACGTTTTTAATGAAATTATTCATATTAAGTTGCAGTCGTTATAATCAGCTGACAATTAATCAAATATGATTATATATCAGTCAAAAGCGACGGATGTCATTATCGGAATTATTGCCAACATACATTTCAATAAAATGAAATTGCAGAAACATATTGTCAACCTAATTGGCTGATAATTACTGAAATATACTTATATTTTTGTTAAAAGTAACGGGTATGTCTCATTCGTTATTAAAAGTCGTGTGGTTGCCATACCTCAATATTTTTTTTTTTACTTTTGAGTGTATTTTTAAGATTTTTAAACGAATTTTACCATTTTGTAGCAAGCTTTTGACATTTTTGGGCAAATTTTTTACAGTTTCTAGAGAATTTTTGACATTTTAAAACAAATTTTAAACATTTTTACATTTATATACGAATTTTAACTTTTTTCACTATAACGAAAGGATTTTTGCTATTTTTTAGCTTATTTTTAAACCTTTTCATTAATTGTTTGACATTTTCAAACGAATTTTCCCATTTTTCAAGTTTTTAAATAAATTTTGCCATTTTTGTTCATATTTAATCATTTTTGACCTACTTAGACAAACCTTGACATTTTCTAGCAAATTTTTAACGTTTTTAAAGAATATTTGATATTTTTAAAGGAATTTTTGACATTTTCAAACTTATTTTTGCATTTTTTTATGAAAAGTTGACATTTTTCTTATTTTTAAATGTATTTTTGACATTTCCATACGATTTTTACAATTTTGTAGTAAATTTTGAAATCTACATATAAATTTTTGCAATTTTTGACCATTTTTTTGATATTATAGAAAATATAGAAAAGACATTTGTTTAAAAATGTTAAAAATATTAAACAAATTTTTGCCATTTTTGAACGTATTTTTGACATTTTTAAAAGAATTTTTACATTTTTAGCAAATTTTTCGATTAATTTTTGACAGTTCCATTGATTTTGACGCAGGTTGTTGGTATTCTTGACAGTTACGATCATATTTTTGCGATTTTCAATTAAATTTTTGTTTTTTTTTTTGTAAGCTTTTCATGAAATTTCCGAAATAATTTCTATATGTTCTTTTAATTACTTTTCTTTGTATATAATTGCCATTTTTCGAGCGTAATTTTTATATTTTATAACGAATTTTAGTGTTTTGTGGCAATTTCTTGCCGTTTTCGGGCACATTTTCCTCATTATTAAATGAAATTTAATATTTTTCAGCGAAATATTCTTTTTTTAAACGAATTTTTGTAATTATCTATCAAATTAAGGCATTTTCTAACTTTTGAAACGAATGTTTTTCAGCAAATTATGACAATTTCCAAAAAAATTGACATTATGGAGCTTATTTTGTCATTTTAAACCATTTTTAGTATTTTTTTTAGCGAATTTTGATCATTTTTGAGCGTAGTTTTGACATTTTCAAACGAATATTTACATTTTCAGCAATTTTTTTTACATTTTCCATTAATTTTTGATATTTTGATTAATTTTTGACATTTTCAATTAATTTTTGACATTTTTTAATAATATTTGATATTTTCCAATAATTTTTGACATTTTCGAATAATTTTTGACATTTTCCATTAATTTTTGACATTTTCGAATAATTTTTGATAGTTCTATTGATTTTAAAGCATGTAGGTTGGTATTCTTGACAGTTACGATTATATATTTGCGATTTTAATTAAATTTTTGTTTTTTTAAGCTTTTTATGACATTTGCAAAATAATTTTGACATGTTTTTTCGATTACTTTTTGTATCATTGCCATTATTCGAGCGTAATTTTTGTATTTTAAAAACGTGTTTTAGGGTTTTGTTGCAATTTTTTGCCGTTTTTGGGCACATTCTTCTCATTATTAAATGAAATTTGATTTTTGTAATTTTCTGTTAAATTTAAGCATTTTCTAACTTCTTAAACAAATGTTTTAAGTAAATCATGACATTTTCTAAAAAAAATTGACATTATTTTGATCATATTTTAGCGTAGTTTTTGATCATATTTTGGCGTAGTTTTGAAATTTTTAAAAGTTTTCTACATTTTTAGCAAATTTTTGACATTTTCGAATAATTTTTAAATCATTTTTGACAGTTCTATTGATTTTGACGCATGTAGGTTGGTATTCTTGGCAGTTACGATCATATTTTTGCGATTTACAATTGATATTTTGCTTTTTTTAAAGCTTTTCAAGACATTTTCGAAATAATTTTGACATATTCTTTTGATTACTTTTTTTTTAGTGAATTATTACCGTTTTCCAAAGAATTTTTGACATATTTGAGCAATTTATAATTTTGTTATTCTTGACTGTATTTCTTTTTTCATTTTTAAACGAATGTTTTTCTTTTTTGAGTATATTTTGACATTTTTAATATTTTTTACTAAATTTTTGACATTTTTTAAAAGTTTTTATTATGTTCTAGGAATATTTTTGATATTTTTTAACAAATTGTTGCTCTTTTTGAAAGATATTTACCAATTGCGATTTTTTTACATTTTTTTGACAAAAGTTTGACATTGAAATAAGAATATTTGCATTTTTAAACATATTTTAGGTATTTTTGAACAACTTTTGACTATATTTAGCCAATTTTAGACACGAATTTTTATCATTTTAAAATTATTTAACGAATTTTTAACATTTTTTGATAAAAATGTGACATTGAAAATAAAATTTTAGCCATTTTTAAGCATATTTTTGACATTTTCAAAGAACTTTTGACAAATTTTAGCCAATTTTAGACATTTTCAAGCAAATTTTTGTCATTTTAGAATAAATTTAACGAATTTTTACCATTTTTTTATTGAAATAAGAATTTTTGCCATTTTTAAGCATATTTTTGAAATTTTCGAACAACTTTTGACAATTTATAGCCAATTTTAGACATTTTCAAGCATATTTTTGTCATTTTAGAAATAATTTTACATATTTTAAACATTTTCTGATAAAAATTTGACAATAAAAATGTTTGCCATTTTTGAGCATCTTTTTGATATTTTCGAACAACTTCTGACAATTTTTAGCCAATTTTAGACATTTTCAAGCGAATTTTTGTCATTTTAGAATAAAATTTACGAATATTCAACATTTTTTGATAAAAATGTAACATTGAAATAAGAATTTTTGCCATTTTTAAGCATATTTTTGACATTTTCGAAAAACTTTTGACAATTTTTAGCCAATTTTAGACATTTCCAAGCGAATTTTTGCCAGTTTAGAATTAATTTTACAAATTTTTAACATTTTTTGATAAAAATGTGTCATTGTAATAAGAAATTTTGCCATTTTTAAGCATATTTTTGACATTTTCGAACAACTTTTGACAATTTTTGGTCAATTTTAGACATTATTAAGCGAATCTTTGTCATTTTGGAAAGAATTTTACAAATTTCTAACATTTTTTGATAAAAATGTGACATTGAATTAAGAATTTTTGCCATTTCTAAGCATATTTTTCACATTTTTGAACAACTTTTGACAATTTTTAGCCAATTTTAGACATTTTCAAGCGAATTTTTGTCATTTTAGAATTAATTTTACAAATTTTTGATAAAAATAAGGCATTGAAATAAGAATTTTTGCCATTTTTAAGCATATTTTTGACATTTTTGAACAACTTTTGAAAATTTTTAGCCAATTTTAGACATTTTCAAGCGAATTTTTGTCATTTTGAAATGAATTTTACGAATTTTTAACATTTTTTGATAAAAATGTGACAATAAAATAAAAGAATTTGTCATTTTTTAGCATATTTTTAACATTTTCGAACAACTTTTAACCATTTTTAGACATTTTTAAGCATATTTTTGTCATTTTAAAATAAATTTTACAAATTTTTAACATGTTTTGATAAAAATTTGTCATTGAAATTAGAATTTTAGCCATTTTTAAGCATATTTTTAAAATTTTTGAACAACTTTTGACAATTTTTGGCCAATTTTAGACATTTTTAAGCGAATTTTTGTCATTTTAGAACAAATTTTACGAATTTTTTTACATTTTTTTAAGAATCATATTTTCGAAAAAATTTCAAATTTTTAAATTCGAAAGGAAAGTCGTGTGGTGACCACACTTTCATTTTCATTGAATAAGCGGAGTCAAAATATACGCAAAAACCCGGATTTCAAAAATTTTCACAATCACAATACTATTTTTCACTTGATAAAAGAAAGTATGTCACGAGATTGATTAACGTGAAAAATGATATCTCTCAGTATACTTTTTTTTTGTTTAAGTTTCTTTTCAAGAAGCAATCTTCCGTACGTTGCCTCGGCAAATTTTTCACAAATCGCTTTTCCTTATCGTTTCAAATTTCGTTCGAAATGTCATATCTTCCATCACGAGCCACGAATAAAGACTTTGTATGAAATACAGCGCAAAAAAAAATGCGACGTTCTATTTTTTTCAGTTTCTGTGAAAGAATAAGCCATAATATATTTTAGCGACGGCGCAGGAGGGACGCTATGATCGATTCAGTTGGTGTAGGGGTAGGCAGTCTAGAGAGACGTCCTATTACCCCCAGTATTGAAGCGGGCGTCGTGGCGCTCTCCCCTTACTATCGTCCTCCATAAACACGTACATAAAGTGAACATAAACACATGTGAAATTACCTTATAACATATATGAAATTATCCCCAAGCAAAATACTTAATTAATTGTGTAAATAACTATTTCCTTATTTTGCTAATGCTGTTTGTGAGCAACCTGTTCTCCACACCTGACACTGATAGTTGATAGTTCACTCTTAATGGCGGAAAACCAGATTGCACAGGTAAATCTTACGACCATTAAAGCCCCCTTTATGGAGCGCGCAAACGAATTTTTGGGTTTACTACTGGGGGAACAAGAAATTGCTCTTCATTCCCCTCAAGTGTAATCACAATGCCACCATGACGAATTAATAAACATAAAAAAATTACCCAAAAAAAAAAACGCAACGCTTACCACTGAAATGTGTAATGCAATAATCGCTTTTGTTTTTGTTTTTTTTTTTTTTTTTTTTTTTTCAAAACGTCAAAAGTCTCTTTGTCGTTAAATATCACCTGCCTTTGTTCTAAAACACCTTCATATGTACGCGCAAACAAAACCGTCGTTTATTTTACATTAAATGTATTTGCGTTTGTGTTTTGTTTTGTTTGCTATGCCAAAGCTTTGTTTGTTTGTTTCATCGATTTTTTTTAATTTAATAAATGTTCTCCCCGAAATCGGCCCATTTTTCAATGAAAATCTGTCCCGACGTTATTAATTATATTAACGCAACAACATTCATGTTGCTTTGTTAACTTTTTAAGAAAACTTCTTCGATTCTTCTTCTTCTTCTTCTTCTTATATCCATTAATGAATGTGATTCATTTCTTCGCGAATTCTGGGTCACTTCCGAGTCTTCTTAGTACCGTCCATTTTCGCATGTTTTACAGCCTAAAACAACTTTTCGTACTTGTCAATTGGTTGGGATCAGCTGCTCAGATTAATTGGGTGGGTGTGTGAAGATAAGTTTAATAAGATATTGTTCAGTTGAAGATTCGTGGCCACGAGAATTTTTGCTTGCCGTCGCTGCTCTCACCTCGATTCTTGCACGTCATGTCCGTAAGCAAGGGGATGGCAGGAAGTATTAATGCAGCTCCCTAGATAAAAATATGTTATAGAATTGGTTTTTCTATTTATTCTCTTTTCCTTTCTTATCATACCTAAACATATCCGTACAATAATTTCAACAATTCAAATTTAAGTAAATTTGGCCAGGTCGTAACCTAAAAATACGTCTGTCTAATTAGCAAGAAAAAATTAATTGCTGACACTAAACATTAATTTTACATAAAAAATTTTCTAGTGCTTCATCTGATTCTGCTTTTATCGAAGTTTTAATGTGATGATATAGTGCGTTAAAATCTAAGAATTTTAGCTCTTCGTTAAATTTTTGATTCAGGCGGTTTTTGTACAAGATCTTCGTCAGTTGTCGGAGAATCCATTCAAATATTAATTGACTAATATTTTTCTTTCCTAGTGCTTCATGTGATGCTGCTTGTATCGACGTTATAATGTGATGATATAGTGCGTTAAAATCTAAGAATTTTAGCTCTTCGTTAAATTTTTGATTCAGGCGGTTTTTGTACAAAATCTTCGTCAGTTGTCGTAGAATCCATTCAGAGAGTATTTGACTAATATTTTCCTTTCCTAGTGCTTCATCTGATGCTGCTTTTATCGACGTTTTAATATGATGATATAGTGCGTTAAAATCTAAGAATTTTAGCTCTTCGTTAAATTTTTGATTTAGGCGTTTTATGTACAGGATCTTCGTCAGTTGTCGTAGAATCCATTCAGATATTATTTGACTAATATTTTCCTTTCCTAGTGCTTCATCTGATGCTGCTTTTATCGACGTTATAATGTGATGATATAGTGCGTTAAAATCTAAGAATTTTAGCTCTTCGTTAAATTTTTGATTCAGGCGGTTTTTGTACAAGATCTTCGTCAGTTGTTGTAGAATCCATTCAGAGAGTATTTGACCAATATTTTCCTTTCCTAGTGCTTCATTTCATTCTAATTTTATTGACATTATCATGTGGTGATATAGTGCGTTAAAATCTAGAAATTTTGGCTCTTTCGTTGCCTTCTTTTATGATTTGTGCTCACATCTCGAGCTAGCTCTGGTTTTATGGTCTAACTGTAGATCTGTCGCGACTTAGCATCATCAGCACCGCCACGTAAAGGCTCTATTAATGGGTAGTACTCAGTTCCCTACTGCTTAATAGTCCTCCATATTCTAGCCCAACAGAACCATGTTCCTAGTGGCTTCTAACCTTGTACTAACGTGAACTTACGATGATTATTCAACTTAAATCAGGAACGTGGCTGTGATTTTCGTTATCGCGTGCGTTTTTTAAACCTGCTTGCCCAAATTTCATGCAAACAAAAAGAACTAAAAACTAGCTTCATATTCTTGTAAAATAATTACGTCTTTTGCTGTATAATTTTTTGATTGGTGTTTTCCCGCGTTTTCGCGTCCGCTTCTTGTACCTGCTTCCTCGGGTTTGATACAAACGCAAAATAAAACTAACAGCTAGTTTAATTTTTTCCTTTTTGCAAAAAAACCCGTTTTAATGTGATAATATAGTTCGCATTAAACGTGAGGAAGCATCAAACACGAGGTAGCAGGTACAAGATGCTAAAACGCGGAAAAAATACAGATTAAAGAATTATACAGGAAAAGACGTAATTATTTTACAAGTCTATAAAGCTAGCCATTAGAAAGTGGGTAAACAAATTAGTTTTTAGCATGCCTAAACCCCCCCCTCTCCCCTCCCCACGCGGGAATTTCGGTTCAGCGAGCTTAAAACGTGGAATATGATGAAATTTTAATTTTATTTCACGCTTACATTACTTTCCTCTTTCGGGAAAGTAAAAAATGATGCTTTAGTAATTATTATTTTATTTTCAGGTACGTTTCAAACTTCTCTGATATTTATTCTAAATCAGATCATGTAAGTAATTTTATTTAAAATGTTTTTAGATTAGTTGTAAATTGTACCCTTCAACAGTGTCAGAGGATGTTAAAATAATTGCTATTCTTCTTCTTCCTCTTCCTCTTCCTTTTCCTCTTCCTCTTCCTCTTCCTTTTCCTCTTCCTCTTCCTTTTCCTCTTCCTATTCCTCTTCTTCTTCTTCTTTTTCTTCTTCTTCTTCCTTCAGCTCCACAACCCTTTATAGGTTGTGTCCTCCATAACGATTTATTCCTTTCGCTTCTATTTCCGGCGGTTCTTTTTCATTTGCTTACTGCCTTTGATATTACGTCCTCTTCCAGCCGTCTTCCATCTTTTACGTAGTTTTCCTCTTGATCTGCATTTAGTAGGTTTTCATTCCTGTCCGCTTCCATCCTTTGT
>JARJDX010039799.1:0-13166 GCA_030264735.1 Gymnusa sp. GC000175
ACATTTATAGATATTTGACCAAGTATTGTTGTAAACTAGACCTGTTACATGAAAGTAGAAAATAAGAAAAAAATATTTTTTAAATAAGCTTAAGATAAATAAAATAATAAAAAATGCGAGTTCTAAAGTATACATAGACTTAGCACGAACTCTTATTCTCTTATTATTTTAGGTAGGGAAAAAACAACGTTTTCATCAAAGAGTAAATGAGGAATCTGATGAAATCGTTGGTTAATTTGCTCCTTGAGCTCCAACATCAATAAAATCATGTGAACAAAACAAGAAACAGAAAAGAGGGCGAGGGGAAAGAAACAAAAGATCAGAAACGATTAGTGAATGTTTCGCCGAGAAACTATCAAGCACAAAAGATCCACACGCACAAGAAAAGGATTAGGACTGACAAAAATAGGGCACAAATCCAAAGCAGCGGATTAAAAGTAAAATCATTCCTACAGGATAAAATCGCATTTCCTAATATGGTGTTGTGTAGTGCTTTGTATCAGGTCTTTGTAGGTTATCCGTGGATTCGAGGGTTATTAGATTGATTGAAACAGCAACGATGTGGTAAAAGAAAGTTGTTCCATTCTATCCAGTCGCAATAACAGTTTGAATTTCCACAGATGTCACTGACTCCTATCGCTATTATAACCCTTCACACCAATCCGAAGCACACGACGGGATCGCAAAATCAAAACTTTATCGAAATGGCAGTCAAAGTGACATGACACAATCGTTTAAAATAAATTAAAAAATAACTTGACGCCAATACTGGCAACACCCGACTTTATCTCATATCGTAACTTTTCGTAAAAGCGTGCATATTTTTTTTTCATTATTGTGCTTTGTATCAAGAAGCAATCGATCGATTTTCCCCTACTTTACTTTAATTACATTAATTGCCAGTTCTCCATAACAAACTATGTACACAATAAATTTAAATTACTTATAAGTAATTCAATCTTGTATATTAGAGTACATAGCACATATTAAATAGGAATATTAAAATGGTTTGCAAGATGAAACCTAATAAAATCAAATTATTATTTTGTTAATATTAAGTTATTGTTAATTTTAAAGCTGGTATAAAGTAGTATGTAAATAAAAATTTAATTAAGTTAACTTTAAAAATATATAGAATGCAAATAAAAATATAAAATTGCGTAAAATTATAATGTACATTGCGACAATGCGCATAATAAATTCTAGAAATAATATTGTAAAAATTGCATGCATTACTAAAATAAAAATTAATAGTATAAATAAAAATTGTAAACTTTCCAACCGCTTCTTCATAATGAATTAAATTGCTATATATAGCTGAAAGCGCCGCTTAATAAGCTTGATGCACAAAAAATCCTATTACTTTGCGTTTTATTTTTCACAGGAATTCGCCGGCACATATTTTTTCCTGCGAGCTCTGTAAATAACAAAATTAGTTATCGCAGGATGTTTATATTAAACGCTGTGGTAGATATTAAGTTACGCGAAATAAGGCCGGAGATATGTACCGTGAAACTTTGGTAATTTCAGGTCTCTAAGGTGATATAATTGAGTTTGACTCCATTCTACCTCTTATTATAGAAGATATACAGAAAAAATTGTCCGGCATTATATATTATACAGGGTGATTCACTAGCAAATATACAAACAATTTTAACAATGGAAGTGTAGATACAATTTAAAGAAATTTTATGTGTGCTGAAAATGTTGCGATCTGACCGCAAAAAAAAATTTAAAAACCCAATTTTAAATATCCAGAATCTGACTTTAAAACAAAAATAAATATCTTGGGAATGTTGTTATAAAATTTCGTGACAAATCTGATAAGCATCTCCAGGTTAGAATGCTTATATGCATATTATACAGAGAAGTCAGAAATGAATGATAACCACGTGACTTCGTAGTTATGTTAGGTTAGGTAACTGTAACCCAATTATGTTGGCAACATAAAAACGCATTGAGGATCCATTAAAAGCAAATCTGATTACACAGCCTAAATATATAAATATTATACAGAGGTGATGATTGCAAATGATAACCGACAATAAAATACCAAATGTCGTTTGGGTTACTTATCTACGCGGTCACGTGGTTGTTAACAATAATGGAACAAGCAAGAAGTTCATTCTGGAAGATGTCGGAGATCCTTACTAGCCGTGATTTAAAAATTGACCTGCGCCCACGACGATGTTACGTGTAGAGCGTTCTTTTATATGGAGTAAAGACCTGGACCCTCACAGACTCTATGTGGAAAAATGTTGAGGCGTTAGAAATGTGGGCTTACCGAAAAATGCTTAAAATATTCTGGACCAACAGAATCACAAACACAGAAGTTCTGCGACGCTTAAACAAACAAACCGAAGTTCTTAATAACATCAAGAGAAGGAAGCTCCAGTATTTCGGTCACGTTTTAAGAAATGATAAATACCATCTATTACCAACCATCTTACAGGGCAAAATTGATGGTAGGCCGCAGAAGAACATCGTGCCTGACGAATCTACGGCAGTGGTACTGATAATCCACAAGATCGCAGTTTCGAAGAGGAGAAGACAAGGTGCAGATCATGTTGTTGATTGCCGACGTCCTTTAACTTCGTAAATGAAAGTAAAAAAGAAACGACGATTACTCGCAAAAGGTACCTCTGACAAAAAAAAAATTGTAGATCGTATAAAGATCTACAAAAAAAGAAAGTCTTATGACTCAAAAACATCAGTCCTCCGCTTGTCACTTTTATTTTTAATTTTAGCGAACGTTTTGGGTGCGTTGTTTTATTTTTAGAAATATTGGAAAAAAAATCCCCTAGCCTGTTGGAAACTGGCAATGGTACACATTTTCTGAGGTCTAGAAAAGTTCTCGAGAGTCGGGAGCTCCATAACCCTGTCGGGTTGGACGAAAAACTTTCATTTATTTTAATATTTGGTGGTCGAAAAATATTTTTTTTAGTTTTTTGCCTGATTTTTACCTGGTTCACCTTTTTTTAACAACCGCGTCACAGTGGTCAATATTTCATATTCAATAATTAAGACTCTTGCAATTAAACAATGATAGCAACAACTTTTATTTAAAGCGTTTTTTTTTATTTAGTGGAGTTTCTTTTGTCCACCAAAAAGTTAAATGGAGGGCACTCATTTTTTATCTTGAAATCTACTTCTACTTTTCATTGCCTACGTTTGTAAAGAGGCTATCAAATTACCCTGTATAGCTATTCTGTCGATAGTGCCGATACAAAATGCTGAATGTGTTTTGCAAATAAATATTATTGCATGCAGAATGCAAAACCTGTAATGCATGGTTGCACTTCATGACAATTATTGTTCGCTTCAGTTTGAATAGTTCGATACATATGAAACGAGAAAATATCGTCGGATGGATAACTCAACTCCTATTTTTGCTCTAAAATGAAACGTTTAAATATAATTTAAAGATAATTTTATATGGGGATTTATATTTATTTTATTCTTGCTCAAAAATTGCAAATTAGCGCTTTTAATTTGAAATATATTATTTACTATAATTTTTATTTGTTTATGTTATCACACCAGATAAAAATATGTAAAAATTGTTGATCTAGTAACTCAGTGTTAAAGCACATAGCCTTAATATCTTGGGTAAGATCCCCACAATTACATTTCAACGTAATATTCATCAGGTGTTTGTGCTAAGGCAAGCAATGGAAAAATGTTATGAGTAGAATATTGGTCTACACTGCCTATAAATTGATTTTGGAAAGACATTTGACAGTATAAAAAGAGCAAAATTAAAAGCATTACTTGTTTGAATGGGCATCCCGCAGAAACTTACTAAACTAGCAATGATGACAATGGATGGATCCAAAGCCGGAGTAGCAATCCAAAATAAAACATTTGAGAAATTTGAAATAAAAATTGCTGTAGGGTTGGGAATTTTTCTATCAGCTGTTCTCTTCAACCTTGCCTTATAAAATGCAGAGGAAAATGTGAAAACTCTACAGCTGAGAAACTGGGCGCGCGTTTTTGACGATGGTCAAAGGTGAAAGAAGCTTGTCAAGGATGCCAAAGCCCATACTGGGCTGTAATGTCAGAAGAAGAAAAAAAAGATTAATAGTTTTTAAAATATTTAAAAAACCTAACCCATAATTACCACTTTCGAATGATGGATTTTAGCTTAAATTTACTTGGACCTCCTCCTAAATTTTGTTAAAAACTTAAATATGAATTTCCAGTTTGGCCACTTGAGCTGTAGAAGAGATCACAGATCACAGATCACTTTTAAAGCCACTTTTTCTAAATTAGGCCGGTAAAGTAAAGTTAAGAATAAAGTTAAAAATTTTGTTAATTAACGCATGAATACAGCTTTTAAGAGAAAAAAAATTAGGAACGTAAGACTAGAAAAACCAAGAACAAAGTAGGTTTCGAAATAAAATGCAAAATATAAGCCATGACAACGTAAACGACAAACTCTTTAAAAACAAGGGAAAATTCGCTTCTTCTTTTTAATCGTTTTTCAAATTGCATCTTTAGAAGGATATATTAGAAATACACCTATCTGCGTTATACAGTTATTGAGAGATATGACCATTCTTGGAGAAATTTAATTAAATCAAAGTATTCTATGTTTTTACCGATGAGAGTCACATCTTGTTGGCTCAAAAAAAGTAATTGGATTTTAGATTTTTTACGTAAAAAAAAAGCAAATCAAATAATTTAATATTAGATATCTAACGCTTGATTGTCCATATGAATATTTTATTTTAATCGTTATCTATATCTATATCTAACATTATCATGTTTTTTTTACTTAGAAAGCAAACAAAAGTAAAACTTTATTTATTAAAACAAAAATACATAAATAACTTAAGCTTAAATGCCAGTTTTGTAATTTAAAAAGTTCAACTAAAGTGTCAAGCAAAAATAAAGTAAAGTAAAACAATTTTTATTTTTACATACTTTTTTATAGAAATATGTAAATTGGAAACTTTTGTAAAGTTGTGGACAGTATAAAGTAAAACTAAAGAGTTTAAACATCATACAAATTATAGATTACAGTCGACGTGGTTTACTAATAAAATTCAAGATATAAAAAATTTGAGTTGCGAAAATAACTACAAAATGCGATCTTGATGCAAAAATTTGAGAAAAAACTCAAAAAGTTCGAAATTCAATTGTATATTTTTAGAGATAAAGAAGACATTACATTTGCATACATTTTTTAAATTTAATTTCCTTAAAATACCTATAATTAATTTAAGAATTATATGACCTTTTCTATAAAAATTGCGCATCTAATAACAATGCAACAATAAGCTTTGAAGTTTTTTGGAAAGGAAAAGCTTTAAACGCTTACTTTAAATTTTAAATTGTCGCAGATCAACTAAAATTGCGATTTAAAAATATTTTATTAACAATTTAATAAAAATAACCCTGAAACTTTGCTTAAATTATTTGAAACATGCAGGAAGTGCATGCAATGTTCATTATTTTATAATTACATTGTGTTTTTTATGAAAACAAAAATTATTTGTAAATTAAGGTAATTGAGTTATTACATTATTTTCAATTTACGGTATCTCATAAAGACATAAGCCCATTTAAAACGGGTTTACAATAAATGGCGTATTAAAATATGTATCTAAATCCACTATAAAGCTTCTGGATTTTTATAAAGCCAATATTTTCTTTCCATGTGTAAATAATCTAGAAATATTTATTTGTTTTTAGTTGGAAAAAGAAATCCTGAGAACACTGCAAAAAATTAAACCATGAATATTTTCAGAAGTAAGACTAAAACAACAAAAGAAGTAATAAAGCTAAAAATCTAACAAAAAACGTAAGAGAAACAAATGAAACATGTTATATAACAGAAGACATTTATTCATATCTGTAAAGTTTAAGCAGTACAACTCTAAATAATGATAACAAAGAAAAATATCAAATGAATTAAAAATGTTAAATGAGTCATTTCAAAAATAAACTGGGAAATAAAAAATGCCCTAAGACAAATGTAAAATGGCAAAGCTGCGGGCAAGGAGATATATTCTTGCAGAAATGTTGAAACATTGAGGAGAAATAAATCTTTAAATTGCTTAATTTTTTAACAAATGTTTAAAAAATTATTTTCGTAAATGGAGAAAAGTTTGGTTTTTTCCACCAGGCGATTATTAAGAATCAAAAATGATGAAAAACATAAACAGAATTACATTATTTCTAATCCATTCGTTTTTCTGTTTCTGTTTTTCATTTTCTTACATGGCCTCCTCTCTAGATATTGTTGCTAATTTGTTGGCCTTTTCTTTAATTTAGAAAACGAATTTTCTGCGCTTGCTTTGAATACCTAGGTATAAATATATCAAGCTTCGCAGATTTAAATGAGGAGGTATTAAAGCAAGTGAAAAAGGCTACAGAATGTACAAATTGGCAATAAGACCAAATCTGACACATATCGAAAACGCGCGTTGTGACAACAAAAACACAACAATTCCTAACGAAAGCAAAATTAAGGTCCTAAAATCGATTTAAGACAAAACCAAGAGATAGAATACCTAACCAGGCATCTGAACAGCAAGCGACATGGAGGATATCGTGGAATGGACAAAAAAAACAGAAAAACGGAAAAGGTCGCTGGCATGGAGAAAATGGCGAAGACAAGAACAGTTGGGGTCTCCCGTTACAATCGCCTATACCCTATGGAAAGAAGGTCAATAGGGAGGCGCAGAAAAAGATGAAACGACAAAGTACCACCCGAGGACTACTATGGTGTAACATGTCTAATCAGGAAGAAGAAGAAGAAGAACAGGTTTAATTTGTTATGTAACAACTTGTTCAATTATTTAAACTGAGCAATGGCATAGATCCTAGATTAAAGCAATATAAGAGTTTGTCAGCGAATGATACATCGGATATTTATGCCGATGATTTACGAAGAAATTATATCATATCAGTCTTAAATTAAATAATGATGCAGTAAAAATTCTTAAATTTTTTTATTTAAAGAATATGACGGACGAATGTACGAACATCGCCGTGTCATTATACACACGAAACTATGAAGGATTCCGCACAAGATAAAAACGAGAAAATTGGAAATAATGTAATTCTGTTTATGCTTTTCAGCATTTCCGGCTGCTGAGTGCAAGCTTGTGGGTTCGCGCCCCAAAGCAGGCAAAATATTTATTTAAATATTTACATGCCCAACACTGCCCCAACTCCCCAACCCGCCTTGCCAGCGTAGGGTTTCATGGCTAAAACCTTCTCTGGTCCGAAGTTAAATGAGAAATCATGTAACTCCAGTGGTTCGGAATCCACGCTAAACTGTAGGTGCACCTGTAATGTAAGTTGCCAGGATTACAGGCAGAAAGGAGGCTTAACACCAGCAGTGGTGTAAAAAAAGGCTGCATATGATGATTCAAACTTAGCTACCTGTTGAATTACACTCTGATCTACTTCCATTTTTTAACTTAGTGACGTAGCCATACATTTTGTGTTGTGCACTACTATTTCCATGTTCAGTTAATTACCTTTGTTTCTGAACAGAATAAGGGCTCGCTGTAAGTTGTTATTTTTGTTCGACATCAATGCGACGTCGACTGCGTAGCATATGATTATTATTTCAGTATTGCCCATATAGTGCCCAGTGCATCCCCTAACATTCTTAATGATATCATCCATAATTAAATTGCAGTACAGTGTGCTTAGGGAGCCTTCTTGTCTCACTCCAGCTTCCAACTTGATCGCCTCTATTAGTTCGTTGTTGATGTAGATGTTTTCAATGCATTCGATTAGGTAGTGAAATGTTCCTTTTGTCTAATATGGTGGTCCCATAGTTGCTCTCTATCCAAAACGTTTTTCAGGTCTATGAAATATAAGTACGCTGGTCTATTCCATTCTTGGGCTTTTTTGTTCACTTCTCGCAAAACAAATACAAATAACATGACCCGCCCCTACGTAATCACAGTTTTTCGTCTGTCGGGGTTGTGTATTCTAGTATTTTCTGCGATATTACTTTTGTGGTTAGCTTAAGTGATGCGTTTAAAAGGTTGTTACCTCTGTAGTTCGAGGGCATCTGTCTCCTATCTTGAACTGCATTATTAGCGCCCTTAGTCTCCAATCATCGGTGTTTGTCAGTCTTTCAAGATTTTGTTAATAAGTTTGGTGAGTTTTTCTGCTAGCGTTGGCACACCATACCTTAACTCGTTGCTTACTCCGTGAGGGCTCGTTTATTTTCAATTTTTGAGTTTGGCTAAAGGTTTCGTGATTTGAGTTATGTTTACCGTTAT
The DNA here is from genome assembly GCA_030264735.1 of Gymnusa sp. GC000175. Lineage (NCBI taxonomy): Eukaryota > Metazoa > Arthropoda > Insecta > Coleoptera > Staphylinidae > Gymnusa > Gymnusa sp. GC000175. The sequence goes on from JARJDX010039799.1 coordinate 8,253, forward strand.
CTGTTCGTCGGTTCGTATGTTTATTGGTGGATCTATATTGGTTTCTTCTTAGTTATTTTCGCTTACTCCTTCTTATAGGTGTTTGATGTAGGCCACCCATGTCACTTTGTCAATATGATGTTAATTCTTTTCTGATTTTAGGTTTCCGATCACTTTCCAGATTATCTTCTGTATCGCGCAGAAGTCATGTTCCATTTGCTTTGATAATATCGACCAGTGATCAATTTTTTGCGTTTCTGACTACTCCGTGGATCTCGTTTCCGATTTGTTTATAGTTTCCTTCTGGTGTTCCTTGTGCAATATACTTCTTCTTAATTAGTTCGCTGAACCAAGGTGATTTTCGATAAAATGGGTTGTACTTTTAACTGTCTTCACCCCTGTTTCTTTCCAATATGTTAAACTTTGAAAGATGTCATAAAACTTCAAAAAGTTTTGTTTATGCACGAAAACCAGACAATAAATGATCCAAAAAAATTATTAATTCTTGTTCAGAGAAACTCAAAACGTTGATATCTGGTGAAATCTCAAAGAAATATTTTGCACGATTACTATGGATAGATACTCTTCAGTTTTGAGAAAGAAAAAATACATTAACTTTTAAGGATGTTTTTGAATCATTTATTGTCTGATCTTCGTGTTTATAATCAAAACTTTTTAAAATGTAAAGATATCTTAGGTGTCTGAAAATTTCATATTTTCCACACCTAATTTTTCGGCAATTTACAACTCGCGGCGCCCCGAAAGCTCTGGCGCCTGTGCGGCCTAGTATGGAACTTAACAAAATCTATAAAATAATTATATTTTATTTCTTTCCATTTGAAAGTTGAAAATGTTTGTTTTATTTAATTATTTCTATCGAAAGCAATAAACATTAGACAAGACAGAAAAGAAATGATTCCAAATAACGTACTTTAAACATGGATGAGAAAATAAATTTAACTAAACTAGATTTTTATCCATGCATTTCATTATGTTATTATATGATAAAATAAAATAGCTTAATGTGTAATGATTGAAGAACTTTACTTGTTCCCGCAGCTTTAAATTGCGAGTTTAAATAACAAAATAAAAACTGATAATTAAACTACGCAAATAAAAAAATTAAAATTTGTAAAGATATTCCGCTGCCATTTTCCACTTTGATATTTAAAAGAACTTTAAATTAATAACAAGTTCTTTAAGAATAAAAAGAGTAAAAGGAAAATGCATGTAATTAATAAACATCAATAGTACAACCAACCAATTAATTTGGAATTAAAAAATTATTTTGATTAATAAATACAAAAAAATTTGAATTAATATTCAGGATCCTTATGTGAAGTATTCTTGAACGTGACTAATCTTTGTATAGTAATTTGTCAACAACTCTTTTCGTCCTTAGACGATGTAATAGCAAGCTGCAACAATGCAGGTCCTAGAATAAGGATAAGTGGCTACACTATCGGAGCCTGGTGTATTTTACGTAAGAGGGAAGTTATTAAACGAATACGAGGTGCATTCAACTCTACATTAAATAACACGCAAAATGTTTTCAACCTCCAAAAATGTTATCCAGCCCTTATTAATAATTACAACAAAAATAGCTACCAATTATCCCAACATGCAAGCTCACCATGATACAGTGGAAAATATCCATTTCAGGTTCAAAAACACCTCACGCCAATTGGGCATTAATTAATAACTTGTTGTAAAACTTACCTGAAACAAAAAAAAATTTAAATAAATTTATTGCTAGAAAATATAATATTCATGAATAGAGTTTGGAAACATTGGTTTATGAAATGATGCACGCACTTTTATTGATCTATTATCAGGAAAAAGGATCAATAATTTCAAGGGATTTAACAATACGTTAACAAAATAATTTATTCAATACTTTACATAATTTTATTAATTTATAAATGCCTATTATTTAAATTATTATTGCTGAAAAATAAATTAAATGATTTATGATCATTTTGCTGAAGCTTTCCCAAAGTTTAATGTACATTATGTAAACTTCGTACAACATAAACAAAATCTTGTTCACCGCTTTGAAAACAAGCGTTGCATTCGTAAAGGAAAGTCACCACGTAGACCTAGCCTCTTAACAGAAGAAGTTGTAGAAGATATTAAAACTCTAATGGAAGAAAGTAAAAAAATACAAAACTGTCTGCGCAAACTGGTATGTGTGTCACATCACATATGTATTTCAACGCTTCTGGGTAGTTAGTATAAATAATTTTTTTATTCATATAGGTATCTCTTGTGGAACTTGCCAGAAAGCACTCAAAAAAAAGCTATATATGCAAAAACTATATCCACGCAATTTAGAACAACGTATGCAATATTGCCAATGGTTTGTGCAAAATTTAAATGATGATAACTATTCTCTTTTAACTTTTATGTCTGATGAAGCGTGGTTCCATTTGTCAGGTTATATCAATAGTCAAAACTATAGAACGTGGGCCACATACAATCCGATAATTTTCTTAAAACTAGTTTACACCCGATGAAAATTGAAGTTTGGTTCGGGTAGCTGTGTCCAGAAGGCTGAATTATTGAGCAATATTTTTTCATACAATAAATGTTGAGAGATATCGCAATATCATTTTGCAGCTATTTATTGAACAATTACACGATGACGAGTTACAAGAGGACTTTTTCCAAGAGGGTGGGGATAAATCTATTTAGGTAAAAAGTTTAACAAAACTTTTCTTTAGTATTTAATTCAAAGAATATACCAAATTTTCGAAACGGACTTAACAAAAATATAACAGTAATTGTTACATTTAAATTGCAACGAATAGTAGTCTCCACACAAAAAAGTTAGTCGCTCTTTTCAAACATATCCTACGACAAGTAAAATACCACATATAAAAAAGCAATAAACATCATACAATAAGTATTATTATATACACTAAATTTTATTTTTCCAAATTGAAAAAATAGGATTATATTGGCAATATAATCCACTTTTAACGCAATTATCTAACGAGTAACCTAACAGTTAGATTTTAACCAACCACAAGTTACATAAAATACATTTGCGCCCTCAATTCAATCATAGTTTGAAAACATTCAAGTAAGGAAGGGTGCAAGTGGCTTGGTGTATAACACCACCCCGAAATATTTTCCAAGTGCGCTTTCCACGCTCCTACAACTAAGTGAACGCGCGAAGTTATGATTATTTCATTTCACATTCTCGCCTTGCATACATACTTCCAAAATGGGGAGTAAGAGAAGCTTTGTACGTGAAAGTACGTCTAAAGTTTTTTTCTATAGAAACTGCCAAATGGAGCCATTAGCGTAAATATATGAATTTATTTTCCTATCCCATTGTTTTTATACACAGTAGTACAACCTTTTTTTCGATGCCCTGCTACTTTTCCTCACAGCTTACACGACTGTGGGAGTTTGGGATATACAGTAGGGTGCAGAATTATCGATTTGTTAGTGGCAGGGATGCTGCTCCTTTCCCCGTTATTTTCAAACCGAAATTCGGGGGTGTTATCATCGCACTGATAAAGCATCTATTGATATCTGCGAAGAATAAGATTTAGAACTACATTCTTAAAGGATACAAATGAAAAGGGAATCCTCTTAAGATTCGTATAATTAAACCCATTATCCACTCACAAAGGAAATGGAAAGCACAATTTTTTTAAGAAGATATTATGAAAAGCCTCCGACCTTTTAACTTTACTTTATAAGCTGTAAAAAGCCCAAATTTAAGGAGAATTAAACCACTAAAATATTAAAAAATAATATCTTTTAGTGTTTAAGGCGTTTAAAATATCAGATTAAAAAAATTGGATGAGTAAAGCAATAAAGTGTCCTGCACGTACTATTGGTTTGTGTAATGTACATAAATGAATTATCAAGAGGAAAATGGATATTTAATATGTGTACTGAAGACATATAAGTGATAATTACTTTAACGGCATTCATGTGGAAAATTTAATTTTCTCACTTCTCAGCGTTGCGTCTCCTCAATTTCAAGACTGCCATTTTGTTTGAGGAGCTTATCGCTAACATACTCCAACTGCCTAACTAACAACAACCTCTGAACCACCATCTCAGATTACATTCATTTTCCCTAAACAATTTTTAGAAGCAATAAATTTTGGCTTGTGTTTAGATTTAATTTGCATCCAGGCTTTATACTACAAATTGTAGGAAATAAACATTTCGTCTTGCCTTAAACCAAGAAAGGTAATTAACATAATTAATAATGAAGGAATGTGCTACAATTTTTGCTCGCAATTTGGAAATTAAAATTATATACTTATATTAATCAGCATTAAATCTATTATTGGAGGTACTAACTACAACAAAAAAATAAATATATAATTGTTAAAGAGACCAGTAGCTCAGTGAGTTTAATCTCCGGACACTTTATTATTATTTTTATGCTAAAAATTAATGAAGCCAGAAGTTCACAGAACAAAACTTACACATACACACGTACTCCTCAATTAATTCAGCACGATTTTGCTAGGTTAAAACAAGTACAGTAAGTACCTTCAGTAAATATTTAAAAATTTAAAATTATTTTAATTATTTTTAAATTAATTATTCTTAAATAAATTATTAAATAATATATAGCTTAAAATCCTTTGTGTATTTCTTATTTAAAATTTTAAAAGTGGTGCAGGTAAAATACAAATCTGCATTTTAGGAAACACTTCAGGTTTATGACAATTTTATGTCCTATTTCCACGTTACAAATCGAGGCATTCACAAAACGAAAAGGCTATAAAAAAAGTAGAAATGTAATTTGTAAAAGTCTTCCATTTATACCTAAAATGGTGAAACGGGTTGAATTCAATGCCAGATTTTTTCGATTATCTTTAAAAAATGCAACTAAATGTCATTTCTGCAGTGGGTGATCTGGTCCAGGAATAATTTTTTTTTTAAATATTAGACTAGGAC
>JARJDX010039818.1:0-16080 GCA_030264735.1 Gymnusa sp. GC000175
CAAATAATAAAAGTAAATGTAATTTAATAAAGCAATGAGAAAGCAAGTAAAGAGAAAATACTTACAGAATTGCTTGAAGTCACCATTTACTCTTTATAAATAATATAAAATGATTGTAACATCCAAATATACGCCATTTTATTATAGCTCTAACAAAATCCAAAAAAGTATAATACAAAATGCTAAACTACGTACATCTTTTTACACAACAAATAGTTAACAACTAATGTCATCTCATCTTGTTTAAATAAGGGGCAATGGCATATCTATTCATATATTATATCTGTATTGCTATGTAAGTGTCTTCTGTATTTAAGGTTCATAGGCGATAGGTGATTACACTATATAGATTTATTGAAAATTCTAGCGATGGTCAAAAATTCGAATTTCTCAGGCACGGACAAAACAATAATTAAATCTGAAAATTTGCTAAGTAGTATTATATATAATATCGTTCTTTTAGATCACTTCTGAGATCCTCAGATTGAGTAGAAGGGCTCTAACCCTATAAAAAATCCAAATCTATATCTCGTGGAATTCTAAAATTTGATATGACATGATATATTTCTGTTGCAGAACTGCAGTCTTCAATCCATTTATTTTTAAAGAGTCGAAAATTTTTCTACTAGAACACTGGCAGTTTGAAAATCGAAATCTCCGTGCCTGATCAAAGAACTCAAATGTATCAAGTAAAGATTTATTTATTTATAGGGCACCAATCCGTAGGGGAATCGAAGCGATTTTCCAGACTGCCCATCACATTGTTAAATTTATCACTATCAAAATCTCTTCTGGATGAAAATGATATATTGTTTATCTAGTTAATAATTACATTAGCATTTAGTTTGTGTTTTATTTCTTCTACAGACATAAATTCTTTTAGTAGAAACTTCAGTCGTCAGAATACTCAATTTGTCTTTTTTACGAATATTCTGTGGAAACAGTCTAATTTTTATAACTAATTATACTCCTCAAAAATCACAATTTTTATATTTTAATAGGATGTATTATAAGTTTAGCTTTTATTTTAAATCAGATTTAAATAATTAAAAAAAAAAAAAATAAAGTGCCCAATATATTTATAAAAACTTAATCTCTTCTTGGCTATTATCATTACAAAATCCAGTTTCTTCATTTCAATATCCTTTTTTCCTTCATTTCCTTTTTATATACTTTAACTCTCTAAAAAGTTACGCTTTTTAAATTTTTGAAGAGTATATACTTCGAGCTTAATAAATATTTTGCTAATGATTTCCTTATTGATCATTTGATGTAAATAAATTTAACAATTTCCAACAAGTCTCGATAAATCTAAAGAGTAAAAATGATATTTTTTTATGAGGGTTTTCTTTTTTCGTGGAAAAAATGAAAACTTAGATGTTAATAAATTGGAATTATTCTCGCAACATGAGCATTAAGGTTAGTTATATAGTTACATTTAATCTGATGAGTGCGGTCCAGATGAGGTGGCCGCTTCCAGTAAAAGATATCACCTTCAGTAATAATTAATAATAATAATAATAAAACTCTGATCGGTCCTTTTTCAGTCACGCACAGTTATGGCTCGGAGTTCAACAATAGAAACGAATACACTTACACATACCATTCTTTTATGTCTTTGCTGTCGCGTTTTTTCTTTTGGTTTTGTAGTTGGCCCTTGTCTCCGTTTCTTAAAGCACCGTTTAGTTGATATTGTCCATTTGTGTTGCTTGTGTTGGCGAGTAGGGCCGCGTTAGGGCCTTGTTGGTATCCTTTACTTTCATCCACTTTGTACGAAGCGTCACCACGTGATTTGAACTTTAATATAACGAGAATTATTAAGATGACAGCTATGAGGGCTCCGGCGATAATTCCAATAATCAGGGCTATTATTTCTGAAGTTTCGGAACTGACACGTTCTGGTTTTCTTCTGGGGTTCTTAGTAGGTGAAAATCCTGGATAGTCCACGATCGGTGGCTGCGCTCTTATTATTGGCGGATCAGCTATTTTCTCCGTTGTTGTCGTCGTCGTTCCATCCGATGATACGATCGGTGTTGTATACTTTGTGGTTTCTGCATCCGTTGTGCTGATACTTTCCTGCTTTGTAGTTCCTGAAGTACCTGTTGAGCTGTGGGATGATTCCGAACTGGCGATAGTTGTTATACCTTCGGTAACTTTTACGCTTGTATTATCTGAAATTCCTGTGCTCGAACCTGAAACGGTTTCTTAAAAAAATATTTAAGAATAAAATCGTAAATTTTAATAATCTGTTACCTCGACTAGTCCCTGTAGTAGTGGTGGAAGCATCTTCAGTGACTTCACCAGAGCCTGATCCTGGGAAACAATCCTCATCATCACATGGTTTTCCATCCTCTTTTACTTGTTGTCGATGCGACGGTCTAGCAGTGGGTGGAGGTCGAGTTGTTGGGGTATAAACTGGAGTTATAAGATCGTCATCGCCGGAACCTGATTCCGGTAATGGTGGACATTCATCCTCATCGTCTCCATTACAGCCTGAGCCTGCACCACTAAAGACTAAATCATCCATAACTCCCGGGAAACCCGACGCCGGAGTCTATAAGAAAAACCATATATTTCAACGATTCGTTATTTTAAGATTACATCCATCCAAGTTTTATTTTCGTAACTAGAAAATCCGATTTATCCCCGCAAAAATTGTTCCATCAAAATATATGACAGGATTTTAACTTTGATTGACGCAGCAATTTTAAATTTAATGCTCGCACGAAGTTCTATAATTGGGTCCTTGTTTTTTTTTTCAACTTACTTGTTGCATCTTCTGTAGTTGATCGTGTCTGTCTAAAATCCCAGATATCAGCTGAACATCATTCCTGATTGAAGTGTGTATATCCTTTTCAGCAGCCAAATCAAGGATTTTTATGCCATTGACGACGACTCCTGCAATAATCCCGGCGAACGGCCGTTCTATTCTCGATTTACCTTTGCTCCATTTCCCACCAATCTGAATCTGTGATTGGCTATTGAAAACTTGCAGCTGGTGACCTGAACTCAACAAAAAATTAAATTACATCCACTAAAGAGAGTGCCAAATAACATTACCTGAGGGATAGCTGTACTGAACGTTGTAATCGTCTACCTGCAGCGTGGAATTCGCTCCGGAACGTTTAAACCTAACTACGTGGTACTGATTGTCATTCACTTTCACAGAAATGTCTCCCAGTGGATGGTCATTTGTGCCCAAATTGTAAACCATAAATACATTACCTTCCACCTTAACAGAAGCATTAAATTACGTTCTTAACAAAAAACTATAACAAACTTACAACTTCCAGTTCAACGTAATCGTTTGATGTTCCGCTGATTATTCTTAAAATGACGGCATCTGCTTTTGAAGTTATAAAACCTAAAGATATTGTATCTTCTTGTAGTTCAGGTCTTCTATCCTCGGGATGAGTGTATGTAATTATGCCACGGTTAGGTCCAAACTCATATGCTATGGATTCTAAAATTGCATTATTAATTTGAGGTGTAAGCTTTTATGACTTAAATGGATAAATAATTTTTTAATTTAGGGTTTAAATATATTTGTTGTTGCCAATGTTTCACTCGCTGTTAAAGGTAGCATGGTAAGGATGGTCATCCTATTAGTCCGATGTAAAACTTTTTTTTTCCATTAAATTATTAGTTTTTGAATCGCTCCTTTACTAGTTTTCAGTCGTGGAAATCGCTCAGTAGATAATGCACGGCGCAATGGTAAGCGAAACGTTGGCAACAACTAATAATGTAATAATATACTGAAATTACCATCGGAGCATGTGGGTCCTGTGAAAGAAGTCATTTCACAATCGCACGTATACGCATGCCATTGTTGAACGCAAATTCCTCCGTTAGCACAAACATTTTGACTGCACTTCTGTGATTGGCCTAATTAAATAAATCAAAAGCAGTTATGTAAGTTTCAAATTTAACAGTTGTTTACCTTCACATCCTGTTGTAACTAACGAGCTGTGCACAACGGCGTCTTCCATAATATTTGGTGATTCTCCATTAAGGTCTAATCCTGCAATGCATCCTTCAAAGCCATGTTTAGATTTAACATCTTCCTGGGGTAATTGTGAGTAAAGATCCTTATGAACCCCGCCGAGGTACAGTATTCCATCTAGTTCCAAATTTCCTACGCCTTGGTTAGTGGCAACTACTATATCATCGTCTACCATTAGGGTGTGCTGTTTAGCCGAAGGTCTGCGGATTCCTACAGTGTGCCAGCGATTGTCGTTCAGGTTAGAACGAGCGGAGTCCCTTAATTTAATAGCCCCATCGCCCACGTTGACAATGTAATTAATGTGCCCGTCTACCAGCTCGACAGCTAAGAAATCCTCCTTCTTCCCCCCATTGAACATGATCAGGCCGTTGGGTTCGCGGGTTTTAAACATGAAATCGATGTGTATACTAGAATAAGCTCGGAGCATCGGCATTCCCATGAACGTGTGCTTCGACCGGAAAGTGACAGGTCTGTGTAAATTATCCGTGGCCCTTTTTATAAACTTCGCGGCTACTTTAATTGTTGGAAATCCGTGAATCGAATGTTCGCTACTTGATGATCTAGCCAATTCGATATATGGGATGTTGTTAAAGTAAAACTGCTGAATTTCACCGATGAAATTCGGAACGGTTGTTGTCATACTGATTTCCTCTTCCTGGTGAAAGAGCCCTCCCAAATGTATCGTGCGCCATTGTAGAGTGTTGTATTTTCCGAACGTTTCAGCTAGAATTCAATTGCACATTTTTTGTTATGCATGCAAATCGATATTTCAAAATGTGTTTTATACCTCTAAGTGGCAATTGTCCATCAAGTTGCAATTTTAAATTCGCACCGCGTCTTGAAAAGCGCACAGTATGCCATTCGTTATCATTCACATTTTGTCCTGCCATAAGAATCTAGAACAAGAAAAAAAAAATGAATTTTCAAATAAAAACAAAATGAACATCATTAATAAAATCTGCTTATTCAATTTTTTTTTGTGTACATGTGGTGGTTACAAAAATTTGCATTGCGTCGGGCTAGAGAAATGTGCTGGGGTTCTGCATCACGTCCGCGTAGGAGGGTCCTAATTCAATTATCCCTGCGCTACATTACATTTAATTTTTCGTCCTTAATATAAAACTCGCATCAGAAAACAAAGCCAGGCAATTGACATTCCGCTGCAACATTACCGAATTTTCAACTCACCTTATCCTTTTCTTTATCTTCCTGCTTTTTATCCTTGACGCCCAGTCGTAACGCCATTCGAATTCTACCGGCGGCCACTGCTAATTCTATCCGATCGCCAGTTTGTACAGTACTAGTGATCAGGAGCAAGCCTAAAGGTTTGCTCGTTCTGAATCGGAGAATGATATCCTCAGTTTGTGTTAGGCCTTCTGAATCCATCGTAACTTCCATATGCTGAGAACCGTTAAAACTTAACGTTGCTGCTTCTTTTCCGCACGTAGGGCCCGTAAACATAGTATCTGTGCAGTCGCATATAAATCTGTTCCAGCCTTCTGTGCATACTCCACCGTTTAAACACGGCTGCGATGGACATTGCTCAGGTTGCACATGACATAAAGTTTTTATTGAACCTGAATAAAATAAAAATTTAATTTTAGTTCCAAAATTACGACATGAATTACACATTTCTTGTTTAACACGCTTTGTTAAACAATACAAGAAGTTTCGGACTGTATCATTTTTGATTTATTTTTAAGGAAGATAATTATTATTTGTTGCTTGTATCCGTTCAAATAATTATTGTTTCCATTTTATTGTGCGTTATAATAGATGCTTGAAGTAGGAATTTTGATCACGCTTTATATTTTTCATCTGCATCATGCTGATGAAAACGGGAGAGTAAATTCAACTTTTAGTTTTATTGAGAGATTATAATCAAGAAGCTTATATTGGTTATGTAGGCCAATTAGTGCTTTTCACAAATCATTACACATTTTAAACCACTTCGTACCAATTCTGCGGGAAAATATTTGGAGACCCTATGAACGTAAGCGGTTTTCATGTTGACAGGAAATCATTATTTTTATTCACGAATTTCTTCCATTCGGAAGAAATGTAGAAAAATAACCCTTTTGACAATCATTGTGTTTGTAACTTGGAAAAATAAAAAAGAATAGTTTTCAGATAGGATATATCACGGAAGTAAAAATAATTACTTAAGTTTTTTTAGGTGATTAATCTACTTTTAATGTTAGTATTTAATTCGTGAAAATAGAGTAATATAATTGAAAACGGATGATTACCATTGTATTTTTAGGGCGTATTAAATATGTATTCATTAATATTTTTTTTAATTACGTAGATTAAACGCGTTCAATGTGTTCTGTACTGTAATGCGCGCATATGATGTGTTTTTTTTTTGTTTAAAAGGCGTTTTTTCAAGTAGCTCGTAATATGAACAAATATCACATTAATCACCGACGTTTTGTTATTTAAGCTCGAATAAATCCGAAAAGATTATTACCATCTCACTGATTGTGCTCGCGTAGGTTTACATTAATTTATTGCAGCCCATTCAATCCCTTCACAACTTACGATAATGATAATTCTTTTTAAGACATTTACTTGCACTAACTTACACCTTCTAGTAATCGAATTTTGAGCTCGGTAAGCGATGATTATTTTAAAATTTATTATATCCTAGTTTTAAGTGCTGATTAAATTAATTAAGATAGGATTAAAGTTACCAGAATCCTGTTCACGCGCATAGCTGCTAACATCGACAGCTTCATTATTCATCACGAGATCCTTAAAACAGCCTACAAATCCTTGCTGGAGGACAGCTGTCCATAATCCTGAAGGAATGGGAATGTCGGAAAAGGGAGGACCAAGGCCTCCCACGTACAGATTTCCATCCAATTCTAAACTTGTTGACCCTTCTGAAATATAAAGCACAATCCAAAGATATAAAAGTAAATAAATTGCTGTCAAATAAAAGCAATTTTTCATTCGCGCGTTTTTATTACCTGCAGTTTTAAAATCTGTGTGGAAACCTTCAACGGTAATCCGGGCATCTCTTCCAGTTCTTCTAAACACAACTTCGTGCCATTTTCCATCATCAATTCTACGTCTTGACGCTCTCTGCTTGCTAGGTCCAGCTCCTAAATCCAAGTGCACGTAGATATGCCCGTTATAAATTTCTATAGCAAACAAGTCCGCCTGAAAATTTAAATAAAGAAATTGAGTTGTTGGAGGGTGTAATTGACACTTAATCACTTTTAAACTCACCCTCGGAGGGCGAATACCGCCGTTGAAAAGTATCAGACCGTTAGGCTCGTTTGTGCGGAACTTGAAAGAAATATTTCCCGACTTCTTGGCGTTCCAAGGCGGAAGGATCTGCAGGAATCAATAGGATCACATGGATAAATAATAAAGGCACCTTCTTTGAACAAACTTCCGCTTTGTTCTTTTCTTTTTGCCTCATTCTTTCCAAATAACCTTTTAATATTTGACGAACGGAATATGAGATGCAGGATGCAGTTTCAATAGTGCAGAACAAATATTGGAAAGAAACGAGATTAAAATTACGCTTGAAAAAGTGCACCTTTACGGGATTAACCCCATTTTTATTTTTATAATGCGGAAAGGAAAATTTTGTTAAAAACTTTGGATGCTTGAATATAAGTTGTTCTTTACTTCTAGTTCTTTTTGTGATTGGGGGTTAACATGTATTTTTTAGTACGACAGAAATATCGATTATGTTAACTATGAGATTCCTTATAAATAATTCAGTCGTTACCTTTATGCACATTAGCATCTCGTAGAAAAAGAAAAACTACCGCATGAAACTGAAACATTCGACTTACCAAGTGAGATTCTCTGGTTGTGAATGTGATGGGATCGTGAGTCTCTCCTGAAGGACATTTATATTCAAGACGTCCCACCACTGAAATTAGATGATTACCAGACCGACCCAATTCCAATAAATTTAATCGCAACGTGTCGGCCACGAATTCCACCTGAAAAGAAAGACAACATTTCATTTGAATGCTCCTCCGGCTGTATAAATTATAACGCGAACGCAGTAGAACGAATTTAATGTAGGTTGAAGGATTTTAAAGCAAAAAAACGGCATAAATTACCTTTCGCATACATCCCACGTAGTTATTGTGTACTCTGGATCCAGGCAGTGCTCTTGTATTGATGCTGCCACCCACATATACCCTGCTAGAGGATAACATAGTAAATTTCCCTGCGATGTGAGAATGATCCGCATATACACCATCCACCACTGCCGATAACTACAACATACATCACATGTTTAGATGACAAAATGGAGATTAAACATAACATTAGGATTTAATTAAATTAACGTTTCCTATATAAATAGGCACGAATCGATGTGGGATGAAAGGAGGAAATAGACGGGAAAGATAACACTTTTCCACATCAAACATTACTATAACCGAGCAGAAAACCAACCCTCTTCAATCACATATTTTTAACAAAAGCAACATAATATACCAAATTTAATTTTATCTAAAAAATTTCAATTGAATTTGCGATTCCAAAAGGGAGTTTTAAATGGAGTCGTGCTATTGATATAGCTCCAATCTGGTTAGTTTTACTCGCTCTCCGCATCCAATTTCAACATATATTTCCAAACCACAATAAAAGATTCTTTGTGCCTCGTACATCTTCCAATTTCTATATTTTTCTGTGTACCATTAAAATAATATACAGCCCAATTACATTTGAAATAGCCCGAGGACCATACATCAAATGAAAAGCCTTCAAAAAATATTTAATAAACATAATAAATTACCCACATTAATCGAACTGAAGGATTGTTTTATTTTGAAAAAAAAAAAACAACGGGGACAACAACAATAATCAGATTATAAATATTAAATATTTTCAGGAACACTCCAGTTTCCTAACATTGTTTTCTTAAATTTAAAATCCTATTAAAGACGAGTTTGAATGTAGAACGACAGAGGAATAATTAAATGAATATCATATTGGAGTTTGCGCTCGAAATAAAATTACATTAAAAAATGATAAAATGAATCTCCTCGCTAAGAATGGACGAGTTTTTCAATTAAAAACTTCCGAAGACAACAACTAAACTGCGAGAAAATTCTTAAGCTTATTATAAATAGTTGAATAATTCCCTCAAAATAAACATCATGAATGCAAGGAAGAGAATACAAATGAATGTTTGAATGCTATTAAAAATTGCGCGTTGGGTTTCTTATCAGTAAAACAGTTAATAAGTTTCACAATTGGGATGAAGTGGGAATAAAATTATATTATTTTATATTCTTCTTCAGTTTTTGCAACAATATGTTTCGCTTGTTAAAAAATTTATATTCAACAAAGATAAAGTACGCAGACGTTGTGAATAATTTACTGGTTTTTAGGATTTGTCATTTTCTGTGCAAAGTGTTTTTTAATGCAAAAAATAAATGTTCTATATTGAATTTACCAAGTGATAAAAAAATTTTGGAATGAGAAATGTGAAAATGTTGAAGTTTTTTACTTTCTCGTAAAGGGAAAGTGTGATAATCGTGCGAAAGAAGAATTGAGATGTTTTGAGGTCTTCTTAACTAGAATTGACCATTTTTGTCAAGATGTCTGTGTGTATGTGTGTGTGTGCGCGCGTGTGGATAGCCATTTTCTTGTGTCCTCTCTACAGGCTAAACGAAAACTTTAAAAAACATGAAAATTTACATCTAGGATTAATTTTATAAGATCTGGAAATGTATAGTTTTTGGGTAAAATCGGTGAACCGGAAGTTTAAGTTTACTTGTACCATTTTTCAGTTTTTTGCATCTATTTTCTAATAAATAAATATTTCAAATAAGCTTATAAAAATAAAGTTGCTGAAAATCGTAATGGCAACAACTTTTATCAAAGACATTTCTTATTAGGTAAATTTTTTTTCGTTTTTAGAAAGTCGAGTGGAAAACGTTTCAATTTTTTTTAAATGTATTTTAGGAAAGTTAAAATAAAAAGCTTAAATATCGTATAACTTATCACTGAGTATATACATCATCTCGAAAGACATACATCATCCCAGAATACACAGACTTTTGGATATTTGTCTTATAAATTGTGTTGCAGCAAGTTATGCATATTAAAAGGTTTATCGTGGCTTTTAGTTTAATTTTATTGGGTTGACAATGCTTGGCATACTGTGCGTTTAAAGTTTGTCGAATATTGTTTAAAAACTTTTTTCTCTAAAAAATTGGCTTTTGGAAAGGCTCCATCCTCCATCAATTCAAAATTTAAAATTTCTCATCTGGTCCGGTTACACCCATTACAGCAGCTCGGTCGTCCTCAGCATACAGCATCTAGATAATTATAAGAGACAAATCGATAGGACTAACCAATAACTAAAGCAATTTTAACTGCTTTAGAATTCTGGTAGCATAAATACTCAAAACTTCTATCCACAAAAAAATTGTACTAATGAAGAGATTAACATCTAAAATGCTGCATATAAGATGTCCCAAGAAATTAGTTTAAAAGGGAAACGACCTGTTCATTTAAATATTAAATATTTAATAACAAATAAAGTTAAATTTAAAATTAAAAAATAATAAAAGCAAACAATAGACCACAGCAGAATAAATCAAAGTTTAAAATTTAACGTAAAAGCACTAAAAATCCTTCCACTTAAGGCAAAAAATTAAGTTATACAGAATTATTTACCAAAGTTGTCATCCACAGAAACCACATATTATTCTGTTTGGATTCTGTACTAATAGCAGACAACTACAAGTGTTCAACATCACGGCAAAAAAATTTAACAAGAAGATCTTAACGGAAAAAAATAACAAATACGCAATTATCAGCAAGGCACAATAAGAATGAAAATTAAAAAAGAAAGGCAGGATCACGGAGTAGGTGATGACATTTTATTACCTAGGGACAAAGACACCATATGAAAAAACAAATATTTGAACACAAACAGCAAGGCAAATGTTAGGGCAATCCAAAAACAGAAACGAAAGCAGATACAAAAATAACAAAATAGAAAATTAACAACGCCGAGAAAAATTTTTAGGATCGATAAAAGAAAGGCCTGACATTAAAAGTCAGGCAGTTGTGTTTCTATAAAAAGTTGGGCTACGTTTCATATTCATAAATGAAAGTCGTGTGGTAACCTCACCTCCATTTTGTTAAAAGTAATCTAAAATTTAAACTTAAATCCTATATTTCGATTTTGGCTAATCATTGTTTGTGTTGCATGATTGCTGGTACAAATAAACTATTAGTTTCGTAAGCTATTAAATGTCGTCCTTAATCTTACTTTCGTGTCTTCAGCAGTTCTCGTTTTTAAGTGTTTTAAGTACCAGATAATTAACACATGATCTTATTGGCTATAAAAATTAATAAATAAATATTACATAATTATCTTAATCTTTATAAATTACTCATATTTATTAATTAATTTATTTCTTGAAGTCGACTATTTCGTGGTAAATAAAATGATAATATTTAAATGAATAAAAAAATATATTATACACAATTATTAAAGGAATTTTTTAATTAAATTATTAAAATGTAAAAGTTAATGGTTTCTATTCCCAAATATAAAAAAACGCTCAAAACTCGCTGTAAATGTAGCCATTTAAACTAAATAAGTGACAAAATAACAAAATAAAATAACAAATTCGTAAAAGAATGTCATGTGGTGACTACACCTCTTTTTTTTAATTAAAATTTATATTTTTTTAGAAAATAGAGCGTAAAAATTAAAATTTATGTTTAAGCTCCACAGTCTCCTCAGCATAAACTTCAAGTAATAAGCATCCTGTGTTAGCACCACCTGTTATTTGGTGAGAATTAATAAAAACATTATTAGTCCCAATGTATACACCCTTTTGGTACTAGCGTGTTACCAATCTTTAAGGCCCAAATTTAGA
The DNA here is from genome assembly GCA_030264735.1 of Gymnusa sp. GC000175. Taxonomy (NCBI): domain Eukaryota; kingdom Metazoa; phylum Arthropoda; class Insecta; order Coleoptera; family Staphylinidae; genus Gymnusa; species Gymnusa sp. GC000175. The sequence continues at coordinate 11,884 of JARJDX010039818.1, forward strand.
TTAAACAATTATAGAAAATTGAAAAAAGGGGCATCCATATCCTACATCTATAAGTGCTTGGTAAGGAATACTCTTGTGGTAACCGATACTCCTTTGATTGCAAAAGTTATGGTCCTCTTTTAATGTTTTGTCTTCCATTTAATTTCCGCAATATCACCTTCTTTAATTGCCTTCTTCCAAAAATAAATTTAAAATTAGTAATAAAAAATGGAAAATAATATAGATCATTTGATATTTTTGATCGAATTTTTTAAACGTTAAATTTTTATCAGAGATATGTTTTAATTTTTGGACGAACTCTTTTTTCATTTCAAATTACAATCGTAAATAATTTTAACCAGATAATCACCGATCGATATGTGCTTGGAAAATTTTTACGAGAATTTTTTTTAATAAATTCCACACATACTTGCACTAAAATCCTGCATACGGATGTAAAACCGACAAAAATTTATAAAAAAATAATTTTTAACACCTGACACGCTTGGACAGCGTACATTTTATCTACTTTTTGTCACTGCGAAAACCCTTCTCATTAAAAAAGGAACTTCCTTTTTTGTTTTACAAAAGAATGGAAGTAATTTATTATAACTTTGTTTTTTTTGTTGTAAATTATTGTCTTACACTACCTTGAGCTTAATACTTACATTTCCGTTTATTTTCTATTGAATTAATTTAAATCCTTGATAATATTGATAATGGAAACTGCAAAATTTATGCCCATTTGCACATACGTGGTTACGTTATCACGAACTTAACTTATCTAGTTGCTTGTTACTGGAAAGCGTAGCTGTTCGAACCAACTAAGAGTTAGGTGGTTTAAACATTTGACGCGGTGTTAAATACTTAACCCACACTTAAGCAAACTAGCATTAGAGTTTGTTAATTATTCATTCACGTACATTATAGTTGCCACATAATAATGCAAAGTTTCCATCAAATATTCAAGTACATATATCCTATACATTTAAAGCTTACAACGAAATCCGATTTTGTGCTACTCGCATTTCGGATCGATAAGGTTTCTTATAAGTTCTATAAATTTACACATGAATTCCAACAAATTCAAGTCAATTTATCTCTCGGTTTAAATTGCTTTGTCATTGTCAAAAAATATCTCTTTTAGGGCAAGTTGATTAAATTGTATCTAATAATTAGAAACGATCGCTAGGTATGTGAGAGCGCAGATAATTAACGCGTTAAATCCGAAATACCTGCAAAATATATTTAAGCAGGAACAAAAGGCAACGAGAACGACAATTTCCTAAGCAGCTTAAGGGAAATGGCTGTCAATTTAACAGCGGTAATTCACCGTTCATTACGGATCGGCATTAATCGGAACAACAGCTCAGGAACACAAGCGTTAAAACTACAATCTCCTCTTCATATGCAAATCCGTTGATAATATTTTATATTATGTGTAATTCCTTTGAAAAGCTTAGAGAATTCTATACAAAAACATTTATTTTAAGCACGTAAAATAATCGTTATTCTACTTGTTCATTTAAGTGCAGTTATTCAGATAAATTTTACGCCAAATTACTTCACAATAATTGATATTTTTTTTTGTAATTTTTGTTTTGTTAAGAAAATTTAAAAACAGCGTTTTTTTAAGCTTGTGAGAGACTTTTGTTTTATAACAAACGAACCTGCATATTATCTAAAAACTGCTTGTTTAACCACAGCTTGGCAATTCACGGACCTTTGTTGTAAATTCTCGGCGAAGTTTTTGCTGCAAATTTCAGTTTATAAAGTCTAAAGGTAGGCGTTCAAAAGGGCTGCGCTTTCATTGACTCTTAATTTGATTTTTATTCTCTTTAGATCTTCAAAGTTAATTTAATTTGGTAGCAGTACTGAAAATGCGCGTTGAAAGTAAATACAATATATATAGGGTGTATCCTAAAAATAGATTGATCGTATGATAAAGCGCGTTTTAAAAATAAAATTGGATTGAAAAATTTGCAGCCTATTCTATAAGCAGTTTTACTAAGTTAATGAAAATATTGTATCGAATTTAAGATTTTTGAGGAAATATCCGTTTTCGACTATCATCATTCAAAAAAACTTGCGTTCGAAGTGGTGTCTCTCTGTCTGTGTCAAGTTTATAGACCACAGGTCCATTTTTTAATTGGATTTAATTAAAAAAAGTAATTTATTATTGCATTTGTTTGGGTTTTACCCACAACAATTTTTGATAAACCAATTTTATTCCATCAACGATTTTTAGAATGTTTTTTTTTTCAATTTTTAAATAGTTATATTTCAGTAGGTTCGATGCTATTTTATAAATAAAAAACTCTTCTTTTGGCCTCAATATCTTAAGTTTGTAGCGTTACTATTGGATTAATTTTTTGCCAATTGCCTTAAAATCTGGTGCTGGTTCATCCATAAAAAGTGCATTATTCGTCCCTAACTTACATCTGGAATTTTTTTATTATTTATGATTGCGTGATAAGTTCGCTAGTTAAGCTACGACATACTCTGTTATTAATAACTTGTTAAATTGGTAGGTGGATGCCTCTGAATTATACGTTAGAATAAAGTCATTCGGGTGTGCCATATTAATGACGTGAATACAAAGTTCCATTGCTCCATGCTTATACACTTTTATGCCTTTTTACATTTTGTTAAGTCCAATAACATTGGTATATTGTACGGTGACGCATACCACTACCTGGGCATCCCCGCAGAGCACAACGCCAATCTTACACCGGAGACAACAAGCGAAAGGAAGACTCAGGAGGTGGTAAAAATTCACGAATCATCACTAGCGGTGTGGCAAAAGATCGACGCGATGTACTTATACAACATAACTCAACTCTCCTTCATTATACGAAGAAAACATTCAGAAGAAGAACCTGAAGCATCTGGAAAAAATGATAAATAGGTCGGTCAATACCTGATTAAAACTGCCTCAGCAAGCACTTTCTGAGGAAATATTTATCTCAGCAAAACACGGCGTTTAGATCTGCTCATGTTGGCTTACCCTATAGATATCGCTACAATTGTCCAGGGATTTGGATTATTGATATAAAACTATCCACAATTCCACGAGTTACGTGGACGTGGTTAGTAAATGGACAACAAATACGAAGAGCGGTACCTGCTGATTTTGGAAGGCCATCTACGTGGTGCTGGGCGAAGACGATCAACCGCCCTTTGCGAAAAAACACTTCAGAAGAAGGTAAAAAAACAGCGTGTTCCTGTAGACGTTGGCAGGGAACATCAGGAGGAGGATAATAAGGCGAAGAGTGTTATCTGCTGGTTCTAGGCGAGCTTACATAAACAACTGGGTGCTGGGCGAAGACAATAACACCGTTAGAATACTTTTCTCCGCGAGACATTTGTAAAAAAGGTAAGAAACAGTATCACCCAGCAATACAAGGTTGTCTTCAAGACTAACCCGTATATGAGAAAAGTATTCGAGTTAGCTCCTGCCCTAATGCATACCTGTCGGAGAAAGGTGGACAAGTACAAAAACTTCGCAACAACAATTTCGGATATTAGCGCTTCGCATTTCAATTTGGGATAATAATATCCTGTGATCTCGCCAACGAGGAAGTGCTTTGTGTTTCTAACATATCCAAGAGTATGCAGCACTCACAAGAACTTCACGATGTCGGACACCATTAAGTAAAGCCGAAACATTTCATCGAGCATGACATTACCGTAGCCATATCTCTCTTGTTCAGGGTTCAAATTAACTCAGCAATGCAAATTTTCCAGTTGTTCTATACTCTGTCAATATATTTCTCTTCATCTGTTCACTTTCGGTATCTGCAGCATATGCCGCAAAAATATAACAAATAAAGTCAGAAAGAGCATTAATGCATTTTAGATGGGTGGAAAGGAACAATAAGGTTATCGTAAACATTAAAATGCCACAATGTTTCTATATTCAAAGGACTACAAGTCCTTTTTCAAGTTGTAAGACGCATATTACAGTTGTTTACTAACATTGCTTGCAGGACTAAGTAGTTTGAGAAGTCAGTGCTAACTTGAAATGTTATTGGTATAAAAGGTAAAGGAAGAAAGTTAATGAACAAATAAATTAATTGAGTTATCGGTTTACCTATAATTTGAGCTCTCCACGATACTCAGCAGTAAGAAGAGGCACGATACTAGTCGATACTAGTAGAGATGGCATTGACATCAAATGCAATATTTTTATAGCATTTTTTTTCTTGAAAATAAAAA
>JARJDX010039889.1:0-12696 GCA_030264735.1 Gymnusa sp. GC000175
CTTTGTTAGGAAGCGAGTAAGAGGCATATATGCATTGTGTTTTTAACTCAGAATGACAAGGAGAATATTGTGTTAAAATTTTCAATGTTAAAACTGATACACCCTGTATATTTACGTCTATTTTCATTTGGTGAACTCAAAATCATGTTATATGTTACACTTTTGTTACAATTTGGACAAAACCCATTCAGTTTAGTGTTATTTTTGAGGAAAAACCAGTTATGTTCTATTTAAATGCATAATACATGTATTTACATCACTTTTTCTCCATAAATGGCTAATATTTATGCATATTCAGTGTATATAATTCATGATTGACCATTTTATAAGTCAGCATAAAATTATACAATGAATTATATCTGTGTAGAAAGGGGAAAAACCATGATGCGACTTCATTGGCACCCCTTTTGGAGTCACCTTCGTGCCACATGTAGCATGTCGTCTTCAGTGTCGTGTTGTCGTTGACGGTCAAGTTGTGGGTCTAGAGTTGACATATCACTTCTTTCTTATTTTCAACAGTTTCGTACTTTAATTGTGCATGGTACAATTAAAACATTAACTTTATTGTAATTGTTAAATAATACTAAAATTGTGTTTTTTGTGGAAAAAACAGTTATCTGACTTTTTTTATTGAAAAACAAGTAAAAGACGCTTTGACACGTTTGCCATGTTTGCCATGTATATATACTCTATCTTTTAATATAAACAATATTAGATGGAAATTCGGAGCCATTTAAAGGTATATACGAAGTTGACTTGCCAAAGTTTAAAGCTAAATAACTCGAAATCATGTAAAAGTGACATAACCGGTTTTTCCCCAAAACCACAGATATAGACTTACCATACGTCCCGGTTTAAACGTTCGTCCGGCAAGAAAGGCATGTCCCGGTTTTTGTCTCGCGTATGGGTGATTGTAATAAAAATTTTAAAATTGTGTTTAAAATGCCGAAAAGAAATTACAAATTTAGGAATCAATTGAAATTTGGTAGATATTTATGACAAAGTTTTGTGGCAGGACACGAAGTGAAGTGCCGTGCTTTTTTCTCAAAATTTTCTATTGTGCAGGTAGGCTACCGGACATTAAAGGTAAATTTTGGTGGTGAGGTAAGTTTAGGTTAGGTTAGCTGCTGTTCCTGTACCGGTTTAAAGACTTATAATTATGGTTAGCCTAGTTATAATCACACTAAGGAATAGTCGCATTTCAATGACCCTATTTGCTGCTTGTAGGGTATATATGTGGATAAACCTCATTGAGAAGAGTGTACGTTCGAGCAATAGGAAAGGCATTTACCACGGAGTATTTAAAAACACGCCAAAAAACGCTCGGTGCGGCGCTTAAAATTCAAGTGGATTTCCAAAGTGGCTTTCGAGATCATTTGGCTTGGCCACCCCTGATCTAATTCATAATTATGTTGAAAAGTACAGGGCTGCCCCCTGCCTGATTCCAGTATTTATTTGGATTGATTTTTTCAGTTTGTTTTTTTTCAGCTGGATATTGGTTGAGTTACACTTTACTTATTTTAAGAGCATTTTTTCTTTAGGGTATAGGCGATACGCTACCCAGTGTAGAATTTCGAACTAGAGCTAAATAGGTTGGTTCATGCATATGCTATAAGGTATTTGTGATAAATAGCGGTGATCCAAACCACCGCTTTTCTATTTAGAGCATAATCTCCGCCCATAATCATGGCGGGGAAAATAAATTTAAATCGTATATTGATAAGATATTAGTTTCAGCTTGTCAAACGCTTGTGTTATATTTAGAAAGTATATGAACAGGGGCTATTATATTCGAGCTTTTTAAATGAGTTTTCGCAGAATAAAAAAAAGCGTTTTGCCATTTTTCCTGGAGCCTGGCTGTTCTTTGTTCAGGAAAATGGTTTCGGCTTTTATTATGTTGTTACGCCTCTGTTGTTAGAGTGGTTCTCTTTATTAGCTTTTTTTGTATACAGGAATTGTTATACTTTGGGATAACTTCATATTTGATGACTTTTTTCAACTGTTTCATCTCCTAGAATATCACTCCTATACTTTTTAAATGCGTTGGTGTCGCTTTTTTTGTTTGTTTTTTTTTTGCGGTTTTTTACGCTTTAACTGCGCGGTGATTTTCTCTTTATTAACTTTAAACTGTGGTTCTTTTGTGTGGTCCTTATTTGTAGGTGATTTCTAGTGGGTCGGTGATGTCTTGTTCGCAGTAGAGTTATTCAAAACAATGCAACCATTTCTATTCACTGATGTTTGTTATAGTAAAATTTTCGTTGATATAAATCTTCATTGAGCTTATAGTTTTCAAAACACGCTTTTTGCTTCGTAATTATCCCTTTCTATATCGCTACTAAATATTTTTTCTGAATATTGTGGATTATGTTGTTAGTCTTGTTCCGAAGTTGTTAGTACTGTCTGTGCGTCTCTATTATTTGTTTTTTTTGCAATTGGGCGTATGATTTTTTTTCAACCACTTTAACTCTTGTTGAAAACCATGGTTTAGCTTTTTTGCAATGTGTTATTTTTCCCATTTCTCATGTGTGATTACATCTTTATGTTTTATTTCTGAAGATTCTGGGAGAGTTGTTTTTACCACTTGCCTAAAGCTTCGTGCCTCGGGCAAACTCTCGTGTTCTCCGTTTTTATATATAGAGCAGAGACGTGGACATTGAGAGCAGCAGACTGGCGCCGAGTGGATGCTTTCGAGATGTGAAGCTGGAGAAGGATGCTAAGAAGACCCTGGACTGCCTTACGCACAAACATATCAGTGCTAAACGAGATACAGCCTGAACAACGACTTTATAGTACTGTCTACAGCCGAATCCTAAAATTCTTTGGGCATGTTACAAGAGGAAACAATATGGAGTAGCTAATCGTCCAGGGTAAACCAGATGTCAAGCGAAGAAGAGGAAGATCGCCGACTTGATACAATTCAAAAACTACTGCACACCAACATCGAGACCTCAGTCATTGAAGATGTAAGGTGTCTCAAACCTTACATCTTCAATAAGTTCTGATTTTGTTGCTCCATTTGTTATGACAAAGTCAATCATGCAACTATTTCCTTGGGTGTTTGTAAACATGATGTTGTGTTGTAATTTGTTTTTGTAAAATTTGTTAGTGATTCTTAATTTTTTTCGTGAACAAAATTCTATTAGCATATAACCTCTTAAGTTTTTAATTAAATCTCTTTTCTAGTCCCTTTATTAAGTTGCTGCCTATTCACACGTTCATATCACCTAATATAAATTTTTCTTGTTGGTGGTATTCTGTTGAGTTTCTTCATCTGATCGAGTTGAATCTAATGCATAGAGTGAAATTATGAATGATGTTAGTATTTGGTCATTTAAATATTCTATGTTTATTATGTTGTTTGGTTGTCTAAGTGTTGGAATCCCTTACCTTTTTCGGAGTTTCTGAAAGTGCACAGATGTCGGTTTTGTGTTGTTCAAGCACTATTTCACATTCTTTGTTGTTAAGTGAGCGTGTGTTCCAAGTTCATATCCTTAATATGTCGTTTTTGTATTACTTTTTACTGTTTCTCGCTGTTTTTCTTGCTGTCGTCTTCATGGTTTCCTGTTCTATTTCCGAGGCTGAAGGGACTGTGTGTTTTGGTAGGTAGCTGGGGGTATGATACTAATTTCCTTAAAAAAAACAAAATCTTTAAAATAAATGCAGCTTTTATTTTAAATATATTTTAAACCAAATTTGTACCAAACTTTCTATTTTGCAGTTACAAACTTAGACAAAAATGACTAAATTAACCGCAAATTTTATAAAATACAGGCAATTCTATAAAAACTCTCAAAATCATAATGCGTTATTACTTTCCCGAATAGTAATCAAGCAAAAAAAAAATTTGTCTTTGTGTGTGTGTGTTTTTATAGGTTTTGGAGTATAATTTGTAGATAAAATTTATAAATCGGAAGAGGAAGTTTACTTTCATAATTTTTCTTTAACATTTTGCATTTATTACGTAAGAAACAAATATTTCAAATAAATTATATGTATATGTATCTCAATGTATTATAAGTATATAACATAATATAATAATATTTAAAATAAATTTTATTTTATATTGTAAAATATATTGCATATCTTTGTGAAATATTGCCTTAGATCTTTAAGCTCTACATGTTCCATAATAAAACTTAAAAGGGCAAGAACTCTTGAATTTTTTCATAATACTTTTTATCAAGTAAAAAATAGTTTTAAACTTTGAAGTTAAACGAAGTCTTTATAAAGCATCTTTCCCCACTTAATGTCAGAAATGACAAGATGATGCGCCGCTATTGCTTGGCGTTAAAAACATGTTCGTCGGTTCTTTTTATTTTTTACAAAATACTAGCAGCTTATAAAAAACTTTAACAAAAATCATTAATTTTTTACTGCTTTTAGTTGGGCAGAATGGTTTCTTCCTTGTTCATTTTTTTTTTAATTTTTAGAAAAATATAAGCTTTTATTTACGAACTATAGACATATTTGTCACTTTTAACAAAAGCATTTTATTATTTATTAGCTGATTATTATGGCAATATGCCTCTGCAACTTCATCTTCTCTTGACGTCCATCACTTTTACCATATTTTATCAATTAGTAGCTGTAAAAAATGGCACTTTGTCTCTGTATTGTATTGGAATATGGAATTTTTCTTAAAATGTTACTGACCAAAGAACAACAATAACTATTTTATATAATAATTGTAAGATGGTGCCTTAGGGCACCAAAGCGAGCCTGGGCCCTTTGCTACCTTAATATTGAGGGAAAGCTCACAGAACTCCCTATCCTCACTCATCAGATAACCCTGGTAAAGCGCACCATTTATCTGAGGACAAACTCACGTCAGTTCAAGTAACTTCAGGTGCGAGTGATAGATTAGCCGTAATCTGAAAAGAGACCGCACTGAACTACGTTGGTATTTAAAAGGTACCTGATCCTGGCGAAATTACTGATAGGGGAGAATCAACCAGGCGAACGTTTAACTAGTACTTGTTAAGGTATGCGTGGACATAAATAATTTTAGTCGGCATTTTATCTTAACTCCTATTAAACTAAGAGAATTCCACCTTTCACTTTGAATGAAGATCGCCGTCAATGATATTGTTTGATTGTGTACACAATTTCACCATAAAAATGGTACCAAATTAGTTGTTAAGGCAATCTTTGTAGACCATTTGGGTCGCAATATTGAAAAGTTTTTCTTAGTAAATCTTTAAACAAAAAAAAAAAGTATATTGCATATACTCCTACCTTGTCTCTATATACTGAAAACTTTTTGAAATATTTGTTAAAATACCGAAAAACCTGACCAATAAACTACTACTATAGTTGGCTAATCATTGCGACCTCATAATTTTTAATAACAGCCTAAAAGTGAATTTACAGTCCAGTCAATTAAGCCGTCTAGGCTGTAGAGAGTACACAGATTCACAAACAGATAGACACTTTGACTAAATGTGAATTAAATAAGAATATTTCCGAAAAAGTAATATGATGTGTGGTAACCAAACAACTTTTTTTTACAGATTTGAGACATATCCGTTACTTTTGATAAAAATATAACTATGTATTATTAAATCACCAGTTAATTAGAATGGCCGTATGTCTCTGCAACTTCATTTTGGTAAAATTTATGTTGGCAATAATTTCACCACTGACATTTGCTATATTTGACAAAGACATAACCATATTTCATTATTTTTTAGCTGATTACAATGCAGTATGGTGCAGCTTGATAAAAATAATTTTACTAAATTTTGAAAAAATGATAAGAACAAAATTTGTTGCAAATTTCTTAACATTTTTCTTACCTTTTTTTTTCTTTTTAACTTATAGGTTTTAAAATAATTGTAAGGAACCGAGAAAACTGGATTTAAGCCAAAACTCACTAGATGCCTTTAAATTTTTGTAAGAAGCTTAAATATATATTTTCCAGGCTGATCAGTTATGTCCCTACAGTCTGGGCTGTAGAGTGGAGACACAACAGATAGACATACATTCAGACACCACTTCAAAACATACTTTTTCTAAATGAGTAGATAACAGACATATCCGCAAAAATCTTGATTTTCAACATTTTTACGATTAATATACTTTTTTTGCTTCGTAAATAAACGTAAAAAGATTTTAGCATAAGTTCTTATATAATTATTGACATATATCGCTTAGAAATAAATATGCTGTTTAATACTATTATTATACGCCTGATCCATAGCGCTTGACGCGGCACCTAGTGGCGAAATTAGTAAGTTATACTCTGTCAATAAAAAATACATTTTCAAATTATGTATTTCGAATAAACATCGATAAATAAAACTAAACGGGCATAAAACCTCAAGTTATGATACACGAAGTCATTATTTGTAATTATGACATGTGCATATAAATTAAAATCTGCTTTTTAAATATTCAATTGTTGTCAAGTACCGCCGCTAGAGCGGCACCACGCATCGCATTTTTAGGAACGGGTCAAGCGTATTCTAGCAATTACATTATTTTTATCCAATATCAAAAATAATTCCAAAGTTAATTATTTTAATAACTGAAATAGTATTTTTGTATCCTTCAAGGAATGGATACAAATGTGATCGAAAAGGACTAAAATATCGGCAATTTTATTGTAAGCATTAAAAATATATATGTTCTTTCTTTTTCATTAACTACATTTGCATATATCTAATATGTCTTATCGTACGTTTTAAAAGAAATTTGGCACATTGCTCCTGCTGTAATTATCTCACGAAATGGAAGATAAACTCACAATTTAGCGAGAGGACGCTCTATATAGTCATGGCAATCAATCAATTCTAACATCCTTTATTCGTACGCTTTTTAAATGCGACTCCTTGGTGATCTTACATCTTGTATAACGCTTAATGTGTAGATTAAGTGCTTAATATACATTTATAAAATAATAACTAAAAAGTTGAGTTTAAGGGACAGCTTAGTTATTAACACATTTTAAACCAAAATTAATGATTAAAAATCAAAATATGAAAAAATATATTTAAAAATAATGCGTATGGCAGAAAGATCTTGGTCGGTGGATGTTTGTGGTTCGTTGTGGAATATGATGTACCATATCTATTACAGTGAAGATTATATAATAATAATAATAATAATAATAAAAACGCGTTTTTATGTCAGAAATAAAAATATGTTTTAAAAAATAAAATAAATCAAAGAACACTGAATATATTTCATTGAGAAAAATAAAGTAAAAAAAAATACATTTTACTAAAGAAGGAAACGTCCTGGAAGAAAATAATTAGGATCCATAATATTATACCCGAACATTTCAAATGTCGTTTACGTTATATCAAAAGAGTGGACTAAGCAGTAAATACAAAATGGCCGCCACAGCAATTTCCGGTCGGCGGATTTCCTTCAGAAATAATACGGGTCAGATTCCAACGCACATCGTCAATGTGCTGTTAAAATTTTAGTTGATATGTCTTTTATCCTGCGACGATACATTATCAGCGACGTAATTATGAATGCTTGAATTATCTCTGTACCAACATAAAGCTGTTAACATTTTACCAAATGGTTTTTTAATATTATGTATGGGGTTACTAAGATACCTCTTCAACAGTTCCCAGTAGGGTATTTTTGTGAAATCTGCTTCCCCTTGTTTTATCGGTATCGCTCGCCCTTTAATGGGGTCAATAAGAAGGTTGGCAAAGGAGTTAAACAACAAAGAGAAGAATTTCTGAATAAAAATTTCACTTGAGATATATTATTGAAACAATACCCCGGTATGGAAATATAAGAGTTTTATCATATTCTATATTCCCTAAATAGCAATAAATGCGTTAACATATTGACGCGAACAATACATTACGAAAATTCTTTTCTCTATAAAAGAGAACACAATAAAAATTATCGCTATATACGAGAGCTATTTTCTTTCCACTGAGTCTAGGAAAGTAATATACACAATTTATTAACATATTTTTTTAATTCCCCTTCACAGTCGATGTATTTTTTCATCTGTGAAAATAAATATTCAACATTTTTGTTTCAATCTTTCGTCATTAGGTTAGTTATTTTATTTATAAATGCATCAACTGACCGATGTTGTAACAGAACTGATATTTAATTGCTATACATATCGTTATAGTTGGCAACCAGTCGCGCTTAGTTGCCTAATCTAAATCCCGATAGGTGACGTTAGGTGTATACGTAAGTCGCATTAGCGCAGGTAAAGGGTCCTTTGTGTCGCAATTATCAAAGTGTCATCCCCAAATGGACGCCCAACGACGATTCATGGACAAGATTCGTCACAGATGTCGTAAGCTTACAGATTTTTAATAAATGAAAGAATTATACATATGTAAGGTAAACGGAATTTACTAGAAGCCAGATTTACGGTGCAAAATATTTTACTTAATTTATGTAGCGTTCAATTTACGTTTATTATACGTCAAAGTTGATTTTACAGATTCTTCTGTGCAGCAGTGGTAATATATCAAGTAAAACCAGTAAAACCAAAAAATGTGGCGACCATGCTTTTGTATCATCTAATGTTTGTGTAAAATTTTGTCAATTGGTTTCATACCAATATTTACAGTTGCTTGGATACTTTTAATTTTTTAGATGCCAGTCCTCTTTATTCAAGTTTCGTATCAGACCAATATTTTTCTCAGGAATTGCCGTCTTTGGCTTAGGAACTCGAAAGTCGATCACAATAAAATTCACTGTAGCTAAGGAACCCGACTTTCACTAAACACTTGATTGATTTTCTCGAAACATTCTTCACGGCTTAAGCCACGCTTAAAATTGTAAAAAAAATCAAAAACCAGTAAAGCTCCTTATTTAATACTGTGATTTTTTGGGTATTATTTTAAAATTATGTATTTTAAAAACCTCAAAGTATGTTTGACAAATTTGATTATAATAAATTAACTAGGTTAAAATGGCAAACAAAATTTGTTTCAAATTATCATACCCTGCTAGATAAGCCTTTCGGAAGAGAATAGCTCTCATATAAATAATTTTCATTGCAGCATCCTATTAATTTTTAATTTTAAAAATTTGGATTAAAACGTTGTGATATGAGATAGTGAATAATACACCTATTATTATTGATAATGTTATGTAAAAGTAGAGATGAATACACTAACCCAAGCATTGACAAACTTTTTTTTTCAATCTCCTAATGCATCATTTCTAATTAATAATTGCTGTGGAAATTCCTACTCCCGTAAGTTCATTATTATTTACGCCACTGCATAAGTGTATAAAATTATCTTCAGTTTAGTAGATTTTCTTATTTTCGGGTTTAAGTCGCGTAGTTTTTGGAGTACTCGCTGCAATGGAGAGCAAAGTGCGAGAAACAAGGGTTTAACTTCAAATTTTTGTTCCTCCGCAGACTTTTGTCTTGGCCCCCCTCCCACAAAAATATGTTAAGTAATAAAACATTTTTATTTTGCTAAAAGTACAAATTATAATATATTAAAAAATAACATAAATAAATATTTTAAAATTTTTTTAAGGTCATTTGTTTTTTAAATTTTGAGGAGGTCGTGGCCCGAGACGGAGCATCGAAGTTGTTTTTTCAATAAACCGTCAAATATCACTCATCAAAAACCTTATTACCCCAAAGGAATGTTAAGAATGTTTCTTTGGAGGTTAAAAGGGGCAAAAACTGTTTTTGTCTTTTGAAAAACAAAAATCAAATTGGACTGGAATTTATCGAATCGTCTCAAGCCTTTTGAATTTTTCATGGATATTTAGATGATCAACAAAAAAGTATTTTAAAACTTTCATTTCGGAGATATCGATGTATTTTTTTCAATAAAATGGCATAGAATAGAATGGTAACGCAGATCGAATTCTATAGTTTGTCAAAATATGGACTTCCAAAGCTATCGCCCTGCTGGTCTACTTACTAGTGTCCTGTGACCCCGCGAACCGCCGTCAGGCATTACTTAGCGGGCAGGAATGGTATTCAGGCGATGTCCCGGTAGGGGGGCATCAGCGCTTTGTTTTTTAAACATGCGGAATCGCTTGCAAATAAAGAATCATCACGGTTTTCTTCATGTTTTGGACACAAAAAAATTGGCCCTACCGCCGTGTCTATAGGTAAAAGCAATGTTGGTATGCCAAAAAGGACTAATAAACAGTCAGCAGCTTAGTAAAGTAGTGGTTTACCTCTTAATGCTGCCTACCAATCCATACCATCGCCTCAGATATGAGACGACCAAAGGGTTATCACCGTCCCCCTGGTAATAGATCCCATCGCTGTTGCAAGTAACGCATCGTGGTATTTTATGCTTTCGCTGCGGTCTCTCAAATCGATACATTAGCCATCTTTTCCGCGAGTAGCTGTAATGTCACCTTTCCGGCCACCACACAAGCTGTCTCGTAGAATACTATGTGAAATGCTTAAGATACTTTCAGTGCACTTAGATGGCACACCGAGACTGCTTGACGTTGATGGCTCTCTATGTCCATAGCGTCTGACCATAAACTGGATAAATAGCACCGACATTGAAACGGACGCCTGGAGGTTTTTTCTTGTTCTATCTAGTTCACCCGTTATTTGGCATAATTCTTTACAATGCCGCTAGGATGTTTCCCGCCTTCTCACTGGTGTCCCGCGAATCTAAGTCTTGCGTCAATCATACAAGGTCAATTATGACTTCCGGTCCAAACATTAAAGTCTTTTGGTCTGCTAGAGATAGGACCAAACTTATCAACCATCATTACATGATGTCTATTGACTCCTTAGAGATCTGCACTATATTCTTGGAGTGTTCGCCACGACTAAAATAGCTAGATCGTCTTTAAACTTTGTGCTCCTTCTGGTGGCTGGAGCCTTGACCCCACATCGTACATTGGGTTCAACAATATGGGTTCAAGAACTAACCCCTACGAGACCCATCCGGTGACCCTGTAAGCCTCTGTACCATTGTCAGAGAAGTACGGTCATTAAGATAATCAGCAACTTTAAGTCTGATGTACACAGGAGTACAGCCAGGAGTTGTAGGGACATTCAGGGTCACTACTGTACAGTTCCTCTTAGCACATCTTCTCCCTCGACTTTCTTTAATAGTCGCGCATTCTGGACGGTATGATGATAATTTATCGGCTCACCTTCGGCAATATGACTAACCATTGATTTTTATTTATTTTTAAGAACACTCTCTCTCGAAGGCATGTTCAGTATGAGATCTAGACACGTTTGTATAGACACTTTGAGGACAATATTCATTATGTCGTCCGGCACAGGTGCCTTTTAGTTCCATATTCGTTCGCACGCAGTCCTTAGCTCTAGGAAGACTTTTGAAGCCACACATCGTTCTCTTGTAGCTCTTCCGTAGCGCGCAGAGAATTTAATAAAAATATAGGAAGGGCTTTTTACGCAGTGAACCCGACCTGGGGTGTGCGGGGAATTAGTTACTCTTGTGGTTAGCAACCAAATAAAAGTACGCGACGACCTGAATCTGAAAGTTAAAAAAATAAATTAATCCAATTTGGGAAAGCTTACATACTGGATTATTATTTCTTAATCTTTACTTGGTTTGTTGCTTATCTTATTAATAAACTGTGTACTATTTTTAAAGCTAATGGGAAGCCTCCCAAATTGGGGAACCAGAATTTCTATCGTTTTTTTTTAATAATCAACTAAAAATATTTTTACGTTTATATTCGACTAACATTGAGCTTGGTTATGATTAGGTTGGTCTTAATCATACAAATCAAAGAAAAAAATTCCGCCATAATTTTACAGTTTAAATTATGAAGTTGGTCTGCTGTAAAAAATTTTAGTGTTGTTTAGAGCGCTAAAATTTTTAATTAATAAGTTGTAAATTAAATACAACATCTAAAAAAATTATATTAAAAAAGTCTTTAAATTGATCCTTTGGGAGAGCAGTTTAACAGTTCTTTACATTGTACTTGGAAAATTTTCCAAAAGAGTACTTAAGCACTTGCGACGATGATTAGATCTTTAAAGAGGCCAATCATAAATAACGAGTGAAAATGTAACAGCAAACTTTTATTATGTTTACAAGAAAGTAGTTTAGTAAAGAATAAAAATTACTTTATTCGATAAAGATAATAAAAAAATAAAAAAATATTTTATTTTTCTTTTTTTTTATTAATTTTGATTTTAATGTTATAAAAACGATTTTTGGTCTCTGATCAACTAACTTTCAGAGTAATAAGCTCTGACCCTCTGACAGTCACACACGTACACCATAATTGAGAATCTTCTAAAATAAAATTCTAACAAATGCAGTAACTACTACTATTAAAAAAAATCTGATGTGGTTACCACCTGACTTTATCATACAATGAGTTTTTAAAATGTAAAATTTCGAAAAAATGATAAAAACAGAATTTATTTCTAGACACTTTCGTACTCTTATGTTTTTTTTCCATAAACTTGATAGTTTTTTTTGGACGATTACGATACTTTATTTATGATAAAGTAAAAAATTGAGGTGTGGTCACCACATGCCTTTCATTTACTAATTTAAGATTTTTTTGTGTTAACTATCATATTTAAAGATGAAAATGTATGTTGGCAATAATAATTCAATTATTGACGTCTATCACTTTTGACGGGTAGTTAACCCTATTTTATTTATTGTCAGTTGATCAAATGACATTACGTCTCTCCAACTTGATATGAATAATTACACTGACAATGTTGCATAGCAACAGAAAACAATGAGTTCTTAAAATGTTAAATTTTGAAAA